>PVHT020000143.1:3623946-3666860 GCA_004024745.2 Catagonus wagneri
TCACTTGTTCTACCCAGTTATTTCAAGGGTTTCTTGCAGTTTTTGGAGGTTTAAATTGATCAACATTCAGATGATGATTTGTCCAACTTGTTTTATATTTAGATGCGTTTTTTGATGTATTTGTGGGAGAGGGTGAGCGCGACCTCTTACTCCTCCGCCATCTTGCCGCCTCCCTCCTAATCTGTAAACCAGCTATAATGCAAAAAAAAAAAAAAAAGCAATAAATAAATAAATAAATAAATAAATAAATAATTTTCAAGTGAGTTTAAAAATAGATTTAATGAAGGATACAAAAAGTCAACACAAACATCCGTGGGGAGGAAATGAAATAAAATAACATAAACTCTGAACTGATAAATGAATCAGAGCATCTTTCTCAGTCTTTCAGAGGTTGCATGGTCTTTCACACATCTAGCCCTTTTCTGATGTTGCTTCCATCTTTTATGCTCTGTTTATCTGCTTCTTGAAGTAACTTGTATTCCATATATCCAGATGTGAAAGGGTCAGTCCCAATAATATTTTATATCATAGGATCTAAACATTGCTTAACTATAAACTGTATCTTTTATTTCTGAATCTCGATAGATGGATTGTCTAATTTTGGTTCAATTATATATTCCATTCATGGCTGAGGGTGTGCCATCAGCCCTCTGTCTTTGCAGGCTCCATATCTGCAGAGCCAATCAACTGCCTATCAAAAGCATTTGAAAAAAAAATTGCAGAAACCTCCAAAATGCAAAATTAGAATTTGCCACTTGCTCCTATTTACATTGCTTACACATTGTATTTCAACTATTTATCTAACATTTACATTGTACTAGATATTATAAGTAATATAGAGATAATTTGAAGTACACAGGAGGATGTCCATAGTTCATATGCAAATACTATGTCATTATATATAGGGGACTTAGTATCTGAGGCTTTGGGCATTTACAGGAGTCCTGGAGCCAATCCTCTGATGGTATCAAGGACAAGTGTAGTACATAAATGTGCCCTTTTGAAGGTCTACTGACTGAGCGAGTTTCTAGTTGGAGCCCTGGGTATCTGCAATGAAAGATTTGAGAAAATAACCTTTATTTTTCTGTCTAAAATTGCAGCCTGGAAGAGTCAGAAGGCCATATTTCCAGAAGCGTCTTAGCTTTTTGTTCTTTATTACAGGTTATGTCTATAGAAAGAAGGTTAATATTTTATCTGAACTGTTGCCAAATATCAACCCTGATAGTTATGTTTGGGAAAATATAATTTCCCTAAATAAGAATTAAAATGAAAAGTCCTAAAGAGGAAAAATTGCTAGCATTGCTAGCCAACTTTTTACAAATTAAAACAAATTATTACAATGTGCCTATTATAGGAAAATGACAGCTAAAATTTGATGTGCTCATGACCACTGGGAACCTATCATGATTTCTTGTCATGTACACCTGTTTTTCTACAGTATGGGGTTAGTTATGGCTCAAGTTTTCAAGGTCTCAAAAAAAAAAAAAAGCTTCCAAAACAATAGCTCACAAGAACTACAATGGCAACCTACCTTAAGGCATTAACAAAAATATTATTTTTTGTTGATTTGTCAAATGAAGGTTTGCCACACTCTTCACCCTCCAAGTGCATAGCTGGTACATTCAAAGTCACTTAATTTGCTTTTATATTTGATGAAGACCATTACACTGGTGAACATTCAAATGTCAGAGAAAGGTCTTTACTATTAAGATGGTAAAGTACTTTATTATTACTATGAAGAAAGGTGACATTCACAATAGCCTTTTTGGCAAGAATTTATGTTTGTGAATGAAATATTTAACCTCTATCATAGTCTACTCCAATCATGTCTTAGATACTAATAAGATTGGAAGGTACCTATGTTCCCTGTGGAGAGGAGCTAGGGCAAACTGAACAATTCTCTCACACCTGGGTTCCAGAATGAGAAATTATGAAAAAAAAGAGTAGGGCTACTAAATCAATATTTTAAAAAGGAGATTATCTTTCCAAATTTGTGTACTGTCTGGATCACTAGACGTACAAATTCTTAACAGCTGTTTTCCAGACACACACAGCTGTTAGGAGTGTGTGGGACTATCAATTTTGGCTGTACTGCAATCTAGAAACATCTCTAACTGCTTATCCAACCCCTGAAAAGCATCCCATTTTTTTTTAGATTGTTTGCATATCCTTACCCAGTATAGGAAAGTTTCAGATTTTTTTAGTATTTGTTATTTATGAGATGAATACAGTGCGACTCAGTCCTTGTGTATAGCACAAGACAACTCTGTTAATTTATTTAAAATTATTTGAGCTTAAAAAGAACATTTATTTATAGATTGAACAGTTATCCATAATGGCACATAATTTGTATAATCCTTTTTTGTTTGGCCGCATCTGTGGCCTGTGGAATTTCCTGGGCCGAGGATCAAACCCACAGTTGCAACCTGTGCCATAGCTGCAGCAACACTGGATCTTTAACACACTGCACCACATGGGAACTTCTAGTCCTTTCCACTTTTCAGTTTGTACCTTTGGCATTTAGTAGATTCACTAAAGTGCAGTTTCTCTTAGATATCACTAACAACCTGATGTTCATTAGACTGGGAGAAGACTGTAATGAAAAAGTTTCAAGTATTGTATTTTTGATACAAATGTTATCTGGCATTAAGAAAACTCTTTAAGAAATGTGTTGAGGTCCTAAAAGAAATCTATTAGTATCTGAAATTATCTTTTCCACTGTGTTTTTTTTTCCCCTGGGAAACACAAAAAACTAGTATTTACTGAGGGAAGACAGAGCAAGAACTAGAATCAATGGATGTTTCTTGTTTTTCTTGCCCTTTTTACTTGAGACATTCATGTACTTTAGAAAAGTTGGAGAACTGTTTTATAAGATTTTTCTTGCAGATAGAGTCCTAGACTTTAATAGTTTGACATAGTTAGAAAGTAAGAGTGTGTTTCTGCTAATGGACTTCTCAAGATTCTTCCCTGGCAATAGAAAGAGTTGGGAATTCATAGGCTGAGTGGAGAAATTCAGTCTTCAACAACCATGAGACCTTGCTTCAAATTCTGTTTTTGCTACATGTTAACTATGTACTCTTGGAAAGTACTTGCCTATTTCTGTGAGTGTCTGTATCTTATAAAACAATGGGACAATAGATTAGCTGGATATGACTATTGTGATGATTATGCGACAACATGTAAAGAGACTGAATACATATAACATTCAATATGACACTGAATACATATAATTTCTTTATCCTTATCTCTACAGAAGAAATGGGACAGAGACCTCACATTGCAATCACTTTGGGAGCAAGGGATTAATTGTACTTTTCTATCTTTCAGAGTTTAGCCTTCATGATCTATAATTGTAGATTAAATTAAATTAAATCCACAGAATCACTACTTGGACAATGCATAACTGATTTAGCATTCTCCTGGAAAATAAGGCCCAAGAAGATGCAAAGAAAGAGTCAAGAGCATTTGAAAACCATAACATTAAAACTATAATTTAATAGCTTTTAAAGCAAATTAATTGGGAAGTCTGTGCCATCCTGGCCTTTTTGTTTTTGCATAATAAGTTAAAGACATTTGGTTCTATAAATCTTTGTGACCTTGATAAATTCCTCGAACTCTAACCTTCAATTTCTGCATTTTTAAAATAAAAGGACTGAACTAACAGTCGATTAGATCACGTCCAATTTACCTTTGATTTAAAAGTACTATAATTGTGTAACCAATAAAAACCAAAAGTTTTCCTGTAATTGTTGGTTCTCTCATGCTGTCCTGCTATATATATGTATGTGTGTATATATATATATATATATATATATTCCAGGTTAGCACAACATTGTCTAGGATTATAAGAATTGAAATGACATGAGAATTTAGGCTGTTCCTAGAGAGAGATTATATTATTTATCTTTATATGTTACATTATCTTGCCCTATTTGGGGAAACTTTTCTAAGTTTTTTTTCTACCATATCGTTTAGTCTGCCTACTTTCTTCCTCAGTAGAAAAAAGTGAGTAATGGTAATGATATTTATGAAGCACTCTGTGCCCTTGCAAAATGTACTTATGTGATATATTTCATTTGATCCTTTCAGTAATCTTTTGTACTATCACAATTTGCCAAAAATTAAAAAAAACTACAATGTAATTTGTTTCATTCATATACTTGAAGATTGCTAAGAATACTCACACTGGATTTTCTCCTTGAGAAGCACTCCAGTACCAGCTCATCTCTGGGGGCTAAATTTTTTGGTAATGGCTTCTGGACTTTTTTCCTAACCACAAATATAATGACACAGTTGAATAATAGATGAATATTAGAGAAGAAAATACATCATTCATAAACAAAATACTCGAGACCATCCATGACAAACAGATGGTCATATTTGTTTTTAGTCTTAGGAAACTTCTGCATTCAGGGTTTGGAGATATGTTTCATATGGGTGAAAAACATGTATATTAAAAAAGTCCAAATGTTTGGAGACTGACTACTCATCTTCGGAAAATTATCAGTAACTTGAAATTCCCCAATCCTTCCCAGATCCTGTCTCTCTCTGTTCTCAAATAAGTAATACTTTTCTGAATGTTATGTTTCTTACGGCACTGTGTTTATAGAGGTCACCTTCCCCCCTCATACATCTGAACACATATCTGAACACGTATCTCAGGCAAAGGCTGACTTGTTTTGCATGATTTTAAATATATGTGAAATCATGTAGTATTTTTCTGGACTTGATTCTTTCAGTTTTATGTTGATGAGGTTTATCAATGTTATATCTGTGGCTGGGTGTCATTATCTTCACTATTATATAATATTTTACTTATGAATATACTAAATTTTGTGTATGCATTCTTCTATAGATTAATTACACATTTAGACCTACAAGTATTTTTACTTATAATTGCAGTCAAACCATATCTGTAGTTGACATTACTTTTTACCACTTAGTTTTTTTACCACTTACATTTTAAGATAATTCTATATGTTAATTAATTCCTTGTGAACATAATTTTATGACTATAAGACTTTTGTTTACGTATCATAATTCCCCAAAGCCATTCTCTAATGATAGAAGTTGATTTTCCTCCAGTTTTTCCCTTATAAGCATTTTTCCCATCATGAAGAGCTTCACATTAAAAGTTTTCTTTAATGCTTCATTTTGTATTTTTTCCTAAGGATAGATTCCCAGAAATGAAAATATTGATTCAAAGGGAATGGTGTTTTTTATGCCATTTTAATACTCATTGCAAATTGCTTTTATGATATTGAACTACATTTTACTTCTACAAATTCTATATGAAAATAGCTTTTTGACTGCATTCTCTTGTCCTTGGGTATTTTCAGAAACAAACAAATAAAAGGCAAACAAAACTTTGCCAATTTGTTAGACAAAATCTGTATTATATTATTTTCATTTGCATTATTAAAGTGGATGGTAATTCATTATTTGTTTTGTTCTCTTTCGTAAAGTGTCTGTTTATATAATTTGCCCATTTAATCCCATTGCATACTTTTTTTTTCAATTTTACAAAGGAGGCAGGACTACTATTCTTCAGTGACTCATTTGATCATGTAGATGGTGCCAACCATAAAATAGTTTGTTTTCTGAACTGAATTGATTACTTTCTTGTGAAAGAACCCAGGGAAATGAATTCTAAGTGATGTGACTTGTCCAGTTCCCAGAAACATAGTGATTTCAGTAGAAAGAGTTATTTTTGGTGAGAGAGTTTTCAGAAGAAAATATTTATATATCTCTGAAAAGTCAGTTTTCACATGCAAATTTACTCTTCTACATTATATAAAGAGTCAAGTTGTGGAACTGCCTCATATTTTTTCATCACTGACATTTCAATATACTTTTATTTCTTTCTAATCTCTTTTTCTGTTCTTTTCAGCTCATGTGAATGAACAAATATTGGGCCCAGACCAAATTTCTAAAGATATTTATCTAACATTTCCCCCTTTTTAAAAATGAATAAGAATTGCTTTTAAAAGCCGAAATATATGAGATCAATCTTAGCATTACATCCATGACACTCACTTTTCTAATTACTTCTTTCATATTCCCATACATTTTAAGGTACTTCCATTTCTTAGTGCAAAGGTCCCTTTCTAAACAGAATCAATTTTACTAAAGATACTCACTAACAATTGGAGGTTTTAAGCATGTTCAAATTTCAGCATATTATTGATGTTTAGTCCAAAAATGTCAGTCAAACCATCCTGTATTAAAATATCATCTTTTCTACTTTTTCAGTGTGTAATCTATTAGTTATATAGCACTGGACTCTTCTCTGATCTATAGCGTTGTGAGGATTCAATGACACACTTAGAAAAATTGTTTAGCACAATGGATGGCAGAGAGGAAGCACTCACAAACTGCTTGCTCTCATAAATCATCTAAACAATTCTAGTATCTTTTGTTTGCCATCTTTTGGGGGAAGGGACCAAACATACAATTTAGAAACTAAAGCAAAAGATCTCCAAACAACAAACATCATATTTAAAGAAATATGTGCGGGAGTTCCTGTCGTGGCTCAGCAGTTAACGAATCTGACTAGCATCTGTGAAGATGCAGGTTCAATCCCTGGCCTCGCTCAGTGGGCTAGGGATCCAGCATTGCCAAGAGCTGTCACGTAGGTTGCAGACATGGCTGGGATCCTGTGTTGCTTTTGTTATGGCATAGGACATTAGCTACAGTTCTGATTAGATCTCTAGCCTGGGAACCTCCATATGCCATGGGTGCAGCCCTAAAAAGCAAAAAAAAAAAAAAAAAAAGAAGAAATATGTGCAAAATTTTATTGCAAGATTAGTGGAGTGACTAGCTTCTGTATACTTATTTTTCTGTTGTCATTAGGATAAACCCTAAAGCAGTGGTTTCCAGCCTGTGTCTCATAAATTCTGAAGATTCTGCATACTTAACTTAGGGGCTCATAGCAGCAGAGACCACAAAGTTAGGCTTCCATCCCTCCTCTGCCACAAAAGCTCCACTTTTATTTATTGATTTATTTATGCAGAGAGAAGACTTTGTCTTTTGTAGGAGGCTGCCATTTTGCTTACAGATGTCAACAGTCCTCTGAGATTGGTCCCTTAACTCTGAATCTATTGGAGATTTTGGAAGATGAGCAGAAGATAAAAGCACAGCCTGTGGCTTATATATGAACTAAAAATGCAGGACTCTTTGTTGAATAATTATCAACATTTCATGACAGTGACTACAGGCTCTTCACGTTGGAAGCTTTTCAAAATGTATGGCCCTGTGCAGCAGCACAGGTAGCATACTCATGAAGCCAGCCCTGAAGATGGGATAGAAAGAGGCCCAGGCAGACATATCTGTGTAGGATTCTACTGCTGGGGCTGGTATAAAGGCCAGAGGAAGGGAGAGAGGCAGCATGCTGCCAAATGCTCCTCTATTGCACCTGTGGGTTCCTCCTCCCCATTTCTGCCACCAATACTGCTGAGTTTCTCAGCCACTAACTAACATGCAGGCATTATATGCAGGGATCGTAACACCATAACTGTGTTATGATGGAGAGCAATGAAAAAGTAGATCAGCTTTAACATGTGAAACTAGGAAAAATGGAAAGTATTTGAACAGCTTTTTGTAGGTTACATATATTCTTAACATATTCTCTGTTTCATTAAAAATAAAACTAATAAAACAGTTTAAAACATTCATATAAAACTGGGTAAATTGACTCTGGGAGACATCCATTCCCTAGTAGAAAGAATTACTTGAGAATGAGTAGCCAGTAAACTGCTGCTTCATGGTTTAGTTTTTCCTTTTTAACACAGGCATAGCTATAAGTCTTGCAGGTGCATTGGACCTATGGCCCAGCAATGTCAGGCCTATAGCCATAATGATACAGAACACACGTGGCAGTGTTCAGACTTTGTGTGTCTCCATATTAACTTGGGATAAAAGCTCTTGAGGCAAAACAAAACACACAAACACAAAACACTTTCTTTCCTAGTTGAGGATTCACTTTTCAGCCTTTTTCTCCTGGGTCTACTTCAAAGATACCATATCTGAAAGATTTTCAGATTTCACTCTCTATGAGCTTTGATTTAGTAGGCTTACTCTTTAGGGTATCAGGCTGCCAGATGCCAGCTCCTCCCAGTTTCTCTTTGATGGGCTATTCCCTTGCCACGTGGAAGCAGAATTGCAAGGATCTTTGCTGTTGTAAAAAATAACACAAAATTAAAACAATAACCCTGTGAAATATGTAATAGAGGTACAGCATTACAACAGCTAACATAAGGTCCAAATTTCCTTATATACTGATCAGAATGCTGTGCTGCTCTACCCAAATCTCCCCTCAGGACTGAGGCACTGATTCCCCAGCTGCAGGAAGGATGTTAGCTCACGGCTTGCATGAGTTCCTTCCTGGGAGTGGCCCTGGCCTAGGAGGACCACCTCCCTATGTCACCCTGCCTCTGATGGACTGGCAGACACAGAGTATAAAGGCTGCTCCTCTCACCCCAGCTGAGAACACCTGTGAAGGCAGTGCCAGCCTGAGGGCTTTCTGTGGAGACGACTGAGCCTTTCGTAGTTTTTGTATCATGGACTTCTCCCTCTGCCCAGTTCTGCTTTCCTCTCATTCTCTCTTGGGTGCTAATCCCAATAACAGAACCAATTACATAATTTGTGGCACCTGGTGCAAAAGGAAAATACAGTTCCATTTAATATACTAAAATATAAAGCTTTTACCTTCTTTTCATGGTCTCTACTTGTTTGTTGTTTATTTTTGCTATTTCATGTTATTCTAAGTAAAAAACATTAAAAATTTAAATTATTTGCATGAATTTTATTGTTCATTTTACATTGTACAATGTCTTTTAAATGCAAATATTGAAAACATTTAATTCATATGCAGAATCACTGAAATTGCATAATTCGATAATTTTATTCTTCATACATGCATGCGAGTCATCCCTTCATTTGTGCTCCCATTATATCTTTATATACTTCTATGCAAGGAATTTATCCCAGAATTACAAAGGATAAAGACAAGGCATAATTTAGACAATCCTGGGTTGGGAAATATTGAAAGGTCACAAATATTGTTCTGGAAAATCTTTTTCTTTTTCCAAATTCAAAAAAATATTATATTTTTAAGCTGTGATTCCCTAGTAAGAGAAGCTTCCTTGGAGAAGAGAAAAATGGATTTCCCATTAAAATTTCCATTGTAGCATATAGTATTGTTTATAAAAATCTTGTAAGACATCGAACACTTTTTGATTGAGCATAATATTTAGGTAATGCAATCAGTAGTGGAAACAGTAAGCATTCTTATCAAAGCAATTCAATTTGGAGAGCAGGGATTTTAATTATTTACGGGCTAGATAAATGAGATTGGAACCTATTCTTTATGAGGTAACATGCACTTTTGTGAATTCCTTTTACTGGTCTCAAAAATAATGAGCTGCATGCACTTGTCACCAATTATATGAATCAGAAAGCTATGAGAGTTTTCCCGGTTTCAGTGCTATATACTTTATTTCTAAGGCATATTCTTAGTGTATATATCACTTCTATTATACCTCATTAGCAGAAAATAGAAATATATTTATTAAAAGCATTACCATAATAACTTTAGTAGAAATAAAATATGTGAATGATCTTTAGAGAAGTATTTTAATTTCTATTATTCAGAAGGAAGTATTGATATTCCACTATTTAATTATCTGAAGAAAGACAATTAAGTACGATAATACTCTGTTTATAGATCAGTATCACTTATTACTGAATTAATTAATTTAAGACATTTATATGCTTTTATTTTTTTACCAAGTTCAGGAGAGATATTACACGAGCTTTCTTCTATAGCAAAAAATATTCTTCATTTAATGGTCAAAAAAAAAGGAAGCTTCAGAGTTCCTGTTGTGGTTCAGCAAGTTAAGGACCTGACGTTTCCACCAGGATGGGTTCCATCCCTGGCCTTGCTCAGTGGGTTAAGGATATGGTGTTGCTGCAAGCTGGTGTAGGTTGCAGATGTGGCTCAGATCTGATGTTGCTATGGCTGTGGTGTAGGCTGCAGCTGCAACTCTGATTCAGCCCCTAGCCTGGGAACTTCCATATACCTCAGGTATGGCCATAGAAAGAAAAAAAAATGGAATCCTTTTATAAGGTGCTTGACAGCCAGTGCACAAACAGCTTTTGGAAGAAGGTAAGCCTGAACATACTACCCTTTTAGGGTTTTTGTCTTCCCCAGTGTCACTGATTAGCAGTGACAGTTTTCACCACCCAAATAGAGTCTTACTTTATGTGGCCTATGGACAATTATCTTTTTCACTAAGATTGTAATATGCATCTTACTTAACTTAGTCGTAGATATTTGCTTTCTATTTCAAAAAATCAACATGGTTTCTATGGCTTTAACATACATAAAGGACAATTTTTAGAAAATATTTATTCAGTCTTAATCTCATCCTCTCTTCAGCAGGCAGCTTTGGTTTGAGATTCTTAATATGGAGTCATTGCTCCTTCAGGAGCATCAACTCTGTTTATTCCTACTTTCTGATTTCTAAAGTTACCTATGGCCTTAAGTCATACCATCTTAATGGAGAGGGGGCCCTGAGGACAAGGGTTATTGCAGGAGAATAGGAGTATAAAATCATCCAAAATCTACCTTCTTTTCTGTCTTTGGGGAATCTTAGGCCTGAGGCTATCCATTATGACAAAAACAGACCTATTTATGAATGGAGATGTGGGACTAAAGTAAAACCGTTGAAAAGGACTAACAGAAAAATACAGTAGTTCCCTTCGTGGCTCAGTGGTTAACGAATCCGACTAAGAACCATGAGGTTGCAGGTTTGGTCCCTGGCCTTGCTCAGTGGGTTAAGGATCCGGAGTTGCTGTGAGCTGTGGTGTAGGTTGCAGACGTGGCTTGGATCCTGCATTGCTGTGGCTATGGCGAAGGCCGGCGGCTACAGCTCCTGTTAGACCACTAGCCTGGGAACCTCCATATGCTGCGGGTGCAGCTCTAGATAAAAAGGCAAAAAAAAAAAAAGGCAAAAAAAAAGAGAAAAATACAGTCAAAGTTCTCATTTAGGATAGGCCCAAATTGGATCAAATAAATTATTTCACATTATGCTGAAGTCATCTGGCCGTGAAAATTTTGAGTCAGTGTCACATAGAAAGCCACATTTAATGATAGAAGCAAAAAGTGAAGGAAGAGGAAGACGGGTTTGAACCCAAAGTTGGGATCAACTGATGGAACAGAGCTACAAATTATATCTACCCTTGTGTCTATACCTATGTATCAATATCTGTGTCTATATTTAAAGTCATTACCATGGAGAACAATAAATAAAGAATGAGAGGCTGGTAAATATTATGCATAAGTAGAGTCAATCCAGAGGAGGGGTTATCTAATTAGACATGAAGTATTTGAAACCAGCAAGTCAGCTTTCCTTCCCTCAAACTGAGGTGATAGAAGCAAAGTCTGAGCAAACTTACATTCACTAAAGCTATCAGTTTTCAGTCACTCACTTTTTCCTTCCCACTTACCTGATTTTTTAATAAAAGCTATATAGAATAAATGTAGTGTGCTATATAATTTTCTTAAAATAGAATATCAGTGATTTCCATTTCACTGCTAGAATGGAAGCAAGGGAATACTCTGGATCAGGCATCAGCAAAATTTTCATGCTGTAAAGGTCTAGAGACATAGCATGGGTTTTGTTGATCATGTGATCTCTATCACAATTACTCAACTCTGAATAGATAATGTACCAACAAATGAGCCTGGCTGTGTTTCAATAATATTTATTTACCAAGGCAGACCTTTGCTCTAAGATGGTGAAGTGAGTAGTTTTTCTTGCTTACTGTCAAAATCCCTAAATGGTCCCCAAAGCAAAGAAAACACTTGTCTACTACTTATATTCCTTAGGAATGATTTTAATGTCATATACCTATAGTTAATAGTTTCTACCCAAAAATCAAGAACGCTGCTTGGAAAAATAAGTCTGATAAATAAAGGATGAAATCAGGTCATAAATAGCAAGAAATGAAGAATATTTCCAAATATTGCTAAGATGGCTTAGGCGTATCTATCTATCTATCCAATTTTTCACAGTATATATTTTATTAACCATTATATTATTATCTGAATTTAGGATCATTTTAATGGAGACAATGTAATTTCTAGGAAAAGTTTTGGAGTAATGTACATAGTAGTAACAAATATTTCTGGAATAATGTATTATTGATCTAGTGGAATTTTATAAATAGAAAGATTACACTTAGGTTTAGATGTGGGCAAATTCTAACCACAGACCAATTTTTAAAAATGCTTTTATGAGACATGTGTGAGTGCTTACAATCTAAAGACTCAATTATTTTAAATCTTTATATTATTATTCTATTTGTTGTATACCTCCAAGGTTATGACCTGTTGAGAAATACTTTCTCTCAGAGATTTTAGCAGTGTAATATGCACAAAATAGTAAGTGAACAATTATTTCACTAATTTTTTAACTTATATAACTTTCTTTGAAACTATCATCAAGGCTATTTTCTTTAGGTGTAGCTGGACTATAAAGCTGGAAAAAGTTAATGTGTTATAGAAATGACTCATCTTTACCTCCAAACCGTACCATGGCAGTAAGTATTTAGGCATTGATAGCCGAAAAAAGTAGGGGAGTATACATATCTCACTGAGATTTTCTACGTTCATAAAAGAGCTAAGATACTCTGATGACCAGTTCTCTACTCTGTCTAATTTATAAGGTTACCTCTAACAATACACTCAAAATTCACATGCATAATTCAATGATTTTTACTGAATGCAGTAGATTTATATCATGTAGTGAAAGAATCTAGGAAGTCATGATTCCTACCTAGTGCAAATACATTTAGCTAATTTTTTCATAGGGCCTTTTCTTCTTATATCAACATATGTAAAAAACATGCAATGTGCTTAATTTTTTACTTATACATTTTTCTAATTTTTGAATGAATTTGTGCACATTGTAAATATTTTGACTAGCACAAAAAGGAAAATAATTATTTAAGATATATTTATAATGTCATTGTAGGGTACAAATTGTTTTTTGCTTGGTTGGTTTGCTGCCCAGCTATTTCAATAACAGCACAATGCTCTTTCCATAGGAAACCATAATGCCCTATTTCTCATTTCATATGGTGGAAGAGCAAGCTTTTAACCTAGCTTAAGCCAATCAAATTTATTCTTTTCCCACAGGCACACAAGTTTGTTCAATATTAAACAAGTGACCCAACTGGAATGAGGAGGAATCAAGCTCAAGGCTTATGTTGGAAATGCTGAGGATAGAGATACTTGTTTGTTTGGGTTTTTTAATTTTTTTTTTTTTTTAGGGCCACACCCATGGCATATGGAGGTTCCCAGGCTAAGGGGTGAATGGGAGCTTCAGCCACCGGCCTACACCACAGCTCACAGCAATGACAGATCCCCAACCCACTGAGTGAAGCCAGGGATCAGACTCACAACTTCATGTATCCTAGTTGGATTCGTTAACCGCTAAGCCATGAAAGGAACTCCTTGTTAGGGTTTTTTTGATGGTGTCCCTTAACAGTTAGGACATGATCTTGTTGTATGGGGCCAGAACAAAGAGTTTGAGAATGCAGTCGAGAGAAGAAAAAAGGGAACTGTGCTATGACGGAAACTTTCAATTACATCAGTTTTAACGCCCATCTTTCCTCACCCACTTCACTTTTTTTTGTCGTTTTTTTGCTTAGGCAATTTTTAATTTTTTTTATTTTCCTTCCTTTAATTATTTACGGATAAATACATTTTTATCACTATAATTTTTTACAAAATTGTATGAAATTTAAGACAAATGTTAAATTATATGACTTTATGCAGCTTTAATTAAACAATATAGTATATTGATAGAAAAAGATAGCAAAATTTTTGAAAAACTTTTTCTTACAAAAGATCAAAAAATATTAATCTATCTTTCAATTTAGTACAAGAAAGATAAGAAAAAAATAGAACCTAGAACAAAAATAGAACCTATCAAACACATTAAAGAACAAGGTAATATAAATAACCAATCAAGAAGACAGAAAAAGACCAAACATATCAAAGGTAAAATAATATAAATGGCTTAACATTTTTCATAAAAAGGAAACACTTCATAATGGAGACATTTTATTTTATTAGTTTTGAAAAAAGTTAAAAATATTAGCGTTGTTAAAGGTTCAATAAATTTATCATTCCTATGCTGCTAGGGGGAATTGAAATTGTTTTAACCTTTCCAGAGGACATTTGGTGAGGAATATTATGATCTAGAGGTCTGATATGCTTTATCTTAAATTTCATTCTCCTTTTCCTTTGAATTTGGGGACAGCCTTTTAAGGTTATACTCTGTATTATGGATTTAATTCTAGTTGGTATCATTTCTAACGTTTATGATCATGGATCCTGTATTCAAAGTGCTGAACTCCAGAAGGCAATTATTTAATATGTAATTTTATACCCACAAGAACTAGAAAAAGGCTTTCATGTAGTAGATTTGTTAGGCTTCAAGTCCCCTTCAAGGAGATTAAACCCAAAGCCTCTGGCCAAGATAAGAATTACCAGACCCTTATCATCACCCCACCAGTGTCATTGTCATGCCCCTTCCCCCCACCTTGAGAAACCTGGCCTGTTCCTTCCTACTCCCTATTAGGAAAGATCTGTGGCCCACTCCTCACCCCACTTCTATATAACCTGTTTCCCATACAAATAAGGCATCCTGCCTGAAACCAATAGGAGAATCAAAACATACCCCCATAAAGAGATCAATCAACGCTCAGCCCTTATGCGTGCGCAGAGTGGGGCAAGAAAAATTAGTGGGCCTGGGGTGGGAGAAATCAGGTCCCCACTCTGGTCTGCAGCATGGGGATATAAGAAAAACTCAACTGCAAAGAGAGGCCAGTCCTTACTCCCAGGGTGGCCTGCTCTCTATGTGAATAAATCTGCTCTGCACTTCTGTTATGGTGAACTTGATTCATCTGGATCTCCGTCTCCAAGGCAACCCACTCTGGCAGGGTTTTCATTCCAGTGAATGGAGTGGTGCCCCCATTGAAGTCCTCCAACAAGTGCTGTCACTCTAAATTGGAGATGTGGTCTCTTTGAGGGGGTTCCCTTAGGCTCTGACTGTCCGATCCCAACCCAACGCTCCCGACTAGAAAGCTTGCTGCCTCAATCTAAAGCCTGCCACCTCCAATTCCTCTGCACAGTGAGTGGGGATAGAGGGAATAATTTAGAGCCCTAACAGATTGTAAATAATTTATTTTGATGCTAATATTTTGGACAAAAATGATTTAAGTAAGTAAAATATTTCAGTCCATTATCTTAAATAACTCATTCATAAAACACTCTTTTATTGGTTTCTTTGAGATATGTGCCATTCTCAGAATAAAGTTAAATAAACCACTCTTTTAGTTTGTGTGATAGTTATGGGAACTTAGCAGAACATGTTAGCATTGGAAACTAGAAAAATCATAATTGTTACTTTATTTTGAATTACCACGTGTAAGATATACTACTAAAAGACATATACTTTCTTATTTAATTTTCTCATAGGTAGATATAATCATCATTGTAGAACTTCCCCAGGTGAAATCTGAAACTAGATTCTGAACATGGAGGTCATGGAGAAAAGGAAGAAGGAGGCAGCTGAACCACTCCAGATTGGTGGATGGAAGGTTTAATAAGCCAGGGACATACATATGAAGCTTATCTTGGGTGGCTGGAGAGGAGGAAGATCTCCTTCCCCACCTGCAAAATCTTAAAAGTTTATATAAGCTTTCCAGTTGGTTTCAACAACACCTTACTCTCTCAAGACTATGTCCTTGGAACAGCTACAAATGTAGGAAGAGTGGGTAGAATGTACATTCCAAGAACAGAGGAGGGGATGAAGAGCTTCCTACTGCCCAGGTCCATCTCAGTGGTCAAGTCTTCACCATTATTCCTCCAAAACACTATGCTTTGGGTAGGAGAGTTGACGTTTAGAGAGATGGTCTAACTTGTTCTTAGCATGCTGCAGCTGGAGGTGGAAATGGTAATGACCTCAATTATCCCATTCTCAGTTTGTGTCATGATCTCAACCAAATTTTCAGTACTGTCACCTGGCTGTGGAGAATTGATTCTGCCACAGGGGAGAAACAGAGGTGTGTGATAATAAAAACAAAAGCATTTTTAAGCATGTAAATTCAGAGCACATTAGCTTAATAGTCACAACCCTACTAACGAGCTGTGTTCTTCTATTATCCCAGCTTGAGAGAAAAGAAAGTACAATTTAAGGAGATTATACAGTTTTTCTAAGGTCACAAAAGTGGACTTGAAGCCAGACTTTGAATCACGATTGTCTGACATTAACTATGTTCATTTGCTTCAGAGGAAGTAAAATTTGACCTAATGATTAACAAGTAAGTAGGAGACAATAAAATAAATACAGAGGTAAGGAGGAAAGGAAGGGTATTCCATGTAGAGTAAATGGCATATGGTGATGAAGAAATGTTATCAAAATAGCAAACTTCTAGACTTTCCAAAGAAGTGCATAATAAATTAACAGGAATAGATATAGATCAAATTACTCTTCAAGAACAGAATAATAATATTATGATGATGGAAATACAATTAAAAATAGGTTAATCATTTCAAAAAATGTTAAGCAGTATCTATTGAAATAACATCACAAAACTTCAAATTTGCTCTCAAAATGCAAAGAGCTCTCCAAATATCCCTACCCACAAGAGAGGGTAAATATCATTGACTAAAACAAAACATGATTAGTTTATTTTATTTGTTTAGCATTTTAAATTACTCAGTATGCAATTTTATGTTATTCATAGCTCTGAAAACTATATTTGTATTTTATATCCTCCATTAAGTCTCTGTGCTTTCTAATACAGTAGACTTTAGCCACATATGGCAACTGGACATTTGAAATATGACCAGTTTAACCAGTTAAATGTGACCAGGAATATAATTATGAATTTTGTATAGTTTCAGTAATTTTAAATGTAAAAACTGAAGCAATTAAACATATTTTTCTTGGGAGTTCCCATTGTGGCTCAGAGGGTTAAGTATCCATCTAGTAACCAGTTTTGATCCCTGGCTTTGCTCAGTGGGTTAAGGATCCAGAACTGCCACAAGCTGCAGGCAGTGTAGGTCAGAGATGTGGCTCAGATCTGGCATTGCTTTGGCTGTGGTGTAGGCCTGCAGCTGCAGCTCCAATTTAACCCCTAGCCTGGGAACTTCCATATGCTGCAGGTGTGGCCCTATAAAACAAGGTTTTTCTAAATATATTTTCTAAAAAGAAAATACTTTTCTTTTAAAACATAACTTTATTGTTTCTATAAGACTACATGTCACTTTAACATTTGAATCACAAAACTTATTATTATTACAGTGTCCACTGGGTATGCACATCATTTTTAGTGTTATGCATAAACATGTACCTGATCTAGTTAATGTTAACAGACTGATTCTGTTTGCGTGATTATTTCTACACACTGATGGAACTTTGTAATATATATAATTGAACATTTTATGCAGACAGTTATAGTGGTACCCAAGTAAATCATAATTAGTAAGACAATGGAAATACTTATTATTATCCTAATCGTCATATACTTGAATTTTTATTTAAAGAAACCTACACTGAGACTGGAACAGCATAAGCTTTATTCAAAGGCCAAAGGATGGGGAAGTAGAAACTTTGGTCACAAATCAGGAGTTCCCGTCCTGGCGCAGAAGAAACTAATCCGACTAGGAACCATGAGGTTGCGGGTTTGAGGCCTTGCTCAGTGGGTTGAGGATCCAGCATTGCCATGAGCTGTGGCGTAGATTGCAGATGCGGCTTGGATCTGGTGTTGCTGTGGCTCCAGCGTAGGCTCTCAGCTACAGCTCCGATTAGACCCCTAGCCTGGGAACCTCCATATGCCATGGGTACAGCCTTAAAAGGACAAAAGACAAAAAAAAAAAAGGAAACCTTATTCACAAATCAACTTCTCAACCCAATTCAGGTAGATGTACCAAATATAAAAGAGAGTTGAGGTAAAAAGGAGGGAATTTGATAAAGTGGAAGGAATATTCATGAGTTATCTAAGAACGGGTGTGGTTTGGACCCAGAACTGAAGCAGCTCTCCTTTTCAGTCCTTATATGGGCTTGTTGGGTTATTGTCATGGCAATTGTCAATTATGATGTTGCTGGTAGGTATATCATTTAGCATGCTAATCTATTACAATGAGCATATAAAGAGCCTCAAGGTCTACTGGAAGCAAATCTGACATCTTGGGCCTATTGGGTTCCAGCTAGCTCGTTTTTTTTTCTCTTTGCAGCTTCTTCCTGAAACTTAGATAAGAGTAATTGGTTTCTATTTGAAGGAGGGGAAGGGTATGATTCTGGGGCAACAACCTTGTTAACAGTATATCACAAATCTAATGGTGAATGACAATGTGATTTACAGCAGCAAGAGCAAAATAAAAAAGCTGTTTGTTATGTAAAAAATTTAACGATAATAAAGTGAACAATAAGCATTATTTTCAGTAAATAGTGAATTTGATAACGTATTTTCTCTCAAAAGTCTAAAAAGAATCAATGAAATTATTCACCTGAAATCAAAATTACATTTCTAAAAAAAACATTTTGAGTAGTTTCTACCAGGATCTGATCTTTCATCTTTGACCAATGGTAAAATTGCTTAGATTCTTGCATGTGTACAGACACATAAACACACACACATTATTCGATCAAAAGATGTAAAATTCTTTCAGCTATTAATATTTTATTATAAAATTATAAGAAAAAGGTGGAAATCGTTATTTTTTTGAAAGTGAGTGATAACCAGTTAAGCCAACAAACATTTGTTTGTGGTATATAAATCCTTTCTAACCATAAAGAAGATCAATTGATTCAAACAGTTTAAAAAATTCAAGTACCTGATGAGTCATGCCATAAGAGATAGAGCTCAACTAATACTTTAGCTGGTTTTATCCTAGAGATCCTACACATGTATGCAGGCAGGTAAATCTGCAGCCTAAAAAAATCAAATTTGTGGATTAAATATTGCGAATCTTCAACATAACAATGTAGAACTTTACCTAGATATGAAAAAAAGTTAGTTCCCTTTCAATGGACAGCGTCTCAGCTACGTGATAAAAAATCCAAATGTATTGGTATTTTATACTAGAGTGAAGTTTCTTTCATTGCTTCATTCTATTACTTGATATACTTAAAGATGCTGGTCCTCAGTTTTCTGAGGCAGATCCTAAGAAAAGTATCTTGCTTACAGTTAAAAATTGTTCAGCATCTATGAAGGCTGTGAATCCTCATTAGTCTATGGAATCGCTGAAAGAAACAGAAGTCAAGGACTTTAATGATCCTGTTCTTTGTCAATGCTTATTTATGGAACTATGGAAAAGGTTTAAAATGAATTTTTATGCCTTTTTTCATTTCAAGATTTTCTTACAACAAAAGAAGTGATTGCAAACCATTCAAAGAAAATGGCAGCATGACTTATATATTCTCTCATTTGTTATCACACTATATAAGAACACGATATTTGCAAAACTCCAAGAAAAGGAAAACTCGTCACCTGGATAGATAAGTACGAAAATTTATGTCAAATTAAAAACTTTTCAGAATACAAATCGATAATAAAGAGATTACATTTTCCATCATGAATATGTATGCAGGAGATTTAAATTATAATCAAGTGTTACATAAATTGACTATAAAAACTACAAGGAAAATGTGAAGAACAGTTTTTGATATCAATACAGGTAGAATTGCTTTTCAAGTTAACACTCTGAATTCAATGTTAATAATACTGGATTGACACAAAAGTTAGTGATACAGGTTTGAAACTAATATAATTTTGCTTCACAGCAAAATCATTTATTCTAAAAAGGATGGTCATATTTTAAATATATTTTGTCTAATGAAACACCTTATTTAAATTAATTTTATGTATCTCTTTACTTTTTCAATGTGGATACTAGAGAATTTTAAATTATATGTGTTCCTCGTATTGTAATTATATTGAATGGCACTACTTTACATAAGCTAAAGAAAGTCTGATTGCTCTTCTAGCCTTGTCAATGAATGGCTTTTTCCCCCTCTTTTATATTTGATTGGAAAATCAGAAAGGATTATGCAAATTTCTCTCTTACCTTACGACTTTTAAATATTCACTAAGCAGAAATAGTCATTATAATAAAAAGCTCTGGATTGAATTCTTTGGACTTTTTCATAGTACAGCACACAAAAATACAAAATGAACAATATGACACATTATAAAGTTGGAAAAACTCTATGTTTATTTATATGTGGAAATACCATAATTGCTTAAGGTCATTTTTGTTAAGCTGTCTGATTCTTTTGTGAATTGGTTTTCATAGTTTAAATCTTCGGCAACTTGTTACTTAATTCCTTTATAACTGCTTTCTAAATTGTGGTTTTCCTCTCCTATTTTACCTGTTCTTTACCTCATTAAAATTCCTCCATCTATTTTGTTTTTAGGATTTAGGCAAATTGCACTGATGTGAAGCTTATGAAATATAACAAGGGAGCATTTTGTAAAGGTACTAGTGGCCACGTGTTTGCCTAAATTGTCAGGCGAGTTAAATGTACACAGCTGCTTGCTTTGTGAAACTCATAAGACTCCTCAGAGGGTGCTATACAGAACCTGATTTCTATTTCCTTTCTTTTCACTTTTGCTGAAGGTTTTTGAAGCAGTAACAAAGCCAGCTCTCTCTTTGTATGTATAATGCTACTTTTCCATTTTGCTATAAGCAAATACATTGGGGAAAACTGTTTTACTAGACTGTATTTTTCATAACTAAAGATAAATAGTTCCTTTTCATTCTTTTAAAATCTGTTTATACTTATTTTATATCGGTACACCATATTTATACTTATTTTATATCACTATACCTCCCTGTATTTTACTATACTGAGCAATATTTCCCAGATTAAAGATTCACAATTGGAAACCACCTTGAAATTATGTTTAGCCATCATTGTGCTCACTTACCTCTTTTTTTTTTTTTTTGACTCCCAAGTCAAGAATCAAATTTTGACAAGAATCATACTGCTGCATATTGCAGTTTAGTTCTGAGTGTGTGACTTTAAAAGGTCACTAATCCTGCTTTCAATTGTCCTCAGCTTATAAGTAGCATGCTTGGCCAATATACATTTTATGCATACAAGCACACACATTCACACAGTTTATACAGCTCAATGCCTCTTGGGCCCTCTTATATTGGCCTAGGGTCATTGATTTCCAATTACGAACGTTCCTCCATTTTAAAACATGCTTTGTAAAACCTAGATGACACTTGGGAACTTTAGGCAGAGCTCCTGCTGGAGGTCCCTTAACATTTTCCTTTTCAAGCCTTGGGGATGCATTAAATAACATTCACAAACCATTTCTGAAAACAAAGTTCTATTTTGAGACCAACCAAATGACTGCCCTCAAACAGTTTCATTTATTAAGAGTATGCAAATTTTAATTACGTTTCTAAGAAGACTATGCCTAGAGTTCTGAAAGAAATAACAACCATAGCAGTATTTGCTTTTACATAGTACTTGCTTATCAAGAGTTTAAAGTATTTGAATAAATACTGTGTTTGTCCAGATAAATTCCTGAAAAGAGGCATCTGAATAACATTATCAGAGGGGCTAGTTTTACCTGTTTATTCTCTGTATTTGTTAAGGAGAGATTTTCTTTCTCTCCTGGGTCTCAGAAACTGAATCATTCTGCTTGTCCATGAAGAAGAATAGTGAATTTTGTGTCAAATATTATAAAGTAATATAAAATATTTACTGTCAGTATCTTCCCATTTACAGGCATAATAAAAATCATTAGACAGTAATATACTCATAACTGTTTTTGGATGTATTACTTGATTTCAATCTTGAGTTTTCTGCGTGAAAGCAATGTTTACTAGCTGTTTTTTAATTTTACTTGAAATAACGTTATTCTAAAGTCTCTACTGATAGAACGAAATCCTTTTTAGTTTTGTAACCTCAGGCAAGTCATCATGCTGTAACCTGCAATTCATCCTATCATTTCATTAATATAATTACCGTATTTCTATAAGTATAGAAAAATCATGACAGAGTCCTCTCCCTATTAGATTTTGGGATATCTCTTTAAATCTCTTATTTACTCCTATGAGTATATGAACTTTCTGGACTAAGTTGGACATTATTCTCTTGAACACACTAAAAGAAAAAAATGTTTAGTCAATGCTGCCATAATCCACTTCATGCATAAGGATATGTGGATGAAGCATAAAATGATAAACCTAAAAACAGCAATCATAAATAAAATGCTGGTTTCTAGTTTGATAATCTTTTTTCTCTTTTTCCATATATTACTTTAATTTTAAATTTGGGTACAGGTCAATCCTGCTGATTGAAGAAGTTTTGAAAGTGCTTAGCGTATTACT
Source organism: Catagonus wagneri (assembly GCA_004024745.2). Classification (NCBI taxonomy): domain Eukaryota; kingdom Metazoa; phylum Chordata; class Mammalia; order Artiodactyla; family Tayassuidae; genus Catagonus; species Catagonus wagneri. Next base: position 3,646,376 of record PVHT020000143.1, read on the forward strand.
TATCTTTGTAGCCAAACAATAAATGTGTCATTTCACTTTTTTTTTCTTTTTTTTTTGTAATGGCTGCATTCACAACGTATGGACTTTCCTAGGACAGAGACTGAATCCAAGCCACAGTTGTGACCTATGCTGCAGCTGTGACACCAGATACTTTAACCTACTATGCTTGGCTGGGGATTGAATCTGCACCTTCCCAGCAAACCAAGCTGCTGTAGTGGGATACTTAACCCACTGTAGCATAATGGGAACTCCCATTTCACTCTTTGAATCTCTGAATTTGACTATTTTAGATAACTTACAGGAGGAAAATCATGACATATTTGACTTTCTGTGACTGACTTATTTCGCTTAGCAGAATACCCTCAAGGTTGATCCATATCGTCACATATTGCAGTATTTCCTTCTTTTTTTTATAACAGCTGCACCATATATTTTCCATACAAGTTACTCCATTTTGCATTCTCACCAACACTGTACAAAGGGTTCCAATTTCTACACAGTTAGAGGCATCACACTTCCTGATTTCAAAACATTACCAAGCTACAATAATTAAAACATATAATACTGAGATAAAGAAAGAAAGACAGTAACCAACATAATGTTGAGAATACAGTCTGGAGGAAAAGATAGTCTCTTCAACAAATGGTGTTGGGAAAACTGAATATCCACATGCATAAAAATGAAATTAGACCCTTGTCTTACACCATACACACAAATCACCTCAAAATGAATTAACGTCTGAAACATAAAACCTGAAACTATAAGACTTTTAGAAGAAAATGTAGTAGAAAAGCTTCATTACACTGGTCTGGGGATTGATTTCATGGATATGTCACCAAAAGCATAGGTAACCAAAGCAAAATTAGACATGAGGCATACATTAAAATACACATGCTCCTGCATAGCATAAGAAATAATCTACAATCATAAGAGTGAAGAGGCAGTCTCCAGAATGGAAGAAAATACTGGCAACCGTACATCTAAGATATTGCTTTCCAAAATATCTAAGAAACTCAACAGAAAACAACAACTAACAATCTGATTTTAAAAATGGGCCAAAGATTTGCGTAGACATTTCTTTGAAAAAGACATACAAATGGCCAACATGTACATGAAAAGATGCTCAAAATTCTTAGTCATCAGGGAAATGCAAATCAAAACCCACAATGAGATATCATCATATATCTGTCAGGAAAGCTATTTAGAAAAAAAAAAAAAAAAGCATTCACGGGGATGTGGAGAAACTGGAGATTGTATATTCGGTTTTGAGAATTTCATTTTAAAGGTAATATATACAATCTACAATATGCTTAAATGACTGTGAGCAGAATGGTTAAACACACAAAATGCTTAAAAAGAAATACTTAAGGGAATTCCTATAGTGGCACAGAAGTAATGAACCTGGCTATGATCCATGAGGATGCAGGCTCGAAACCTGGTCTTGCTCAGTGGATGCCATGAGCTATGCTGTAGGTTGCAGATGTGGCTCAGATACCGCATTTCTGTGGCTGTGGTGTAGGCTGGCAACTGTAGCTTGGATTTGACCTCTAGCCTGGGAACTTCCGCATGCCCCATGGGAGTGGCCCTAAAGAGACAAAAAAAAAAAAGGTAGCAAGAAATATTTAAACTAAAATTATTAACTTAAAAGAGAAGGAAAAATTAATTTCTCTTAGGAAGTTTAGGAACTAGTAAAACTTGGTTTGAAAGGTTGCCAAGGGACTTGTCCTGAAGCTGCTTTTGAGCAGGAAACATTGGAGATAACTATACTGACTAAATCCACACATATTAGTAATTACATTAAATGTTGATGGATTAAACACACTCATTAAAGACAGATTTTTGAAGAGTGGATAAAGATACAAAACTCTACAATATGTTGCTTGTGAGATATTACTTTTAAATATAAAAATAATGTAAGTATAAAGTTTAAATAGGTTGAAAGTAAATAGATTAAAAAAGGGTATGTCAGCAAAATTGTAAATATTTTAATATCAAATGAAAGCACGTACCAGAAAAAGAATATTGCCACATAAAAAGAGGAACATTTCATATTAAAATTAGGAATATCAGCAAGACATAACAAATGCAAATGTACATATGTCTAATAATAAGACCTCAAAATTCATAAAGAAAACCTGACAGATTTAAGAAGAGAAATACACTGTTGGTGGGATTATGAAATAGTAGAACTACTTTTCAAAACAATTTGGCAGCATTTTAAAACATTTAAAATAAAATTACCACTTCAATACTGTCCAGCCATTCTCTTCACAAGTAATTACCCCAAAGAAAAGGAATACATGTCCACACAAAGATGTGTTAAAAGATGTTCATAGCTTTGTTTGGGCTTTTTTTTTTTTTTTTGGCTTTTGAAAACGTTTTTATTTTGAAATCATTTTAGATTTACGCAATAGTTACAAAGATAATACATTGAGTGTCTGCATACCCTTCACCCAGCTGTCCTTGGTGTTATTACCTGATGTGAGTATGGTAGTCATCAAAAGCAAGATATTGGCATTAGTGTATTATATTGAGTAAAATTAGGTAAAGGCTTCTTGTTGTGTTCCATGATCCCCTCGAGGACATCACATTGCACTTACTTGTCAAAATCTGTATTTGTAATAGCCAAAACCTGAAACCATCCAAATGTCCATGAACAGGTAAATGAATAAACAATTTATATCTTATAATTGAAAATTACTTGGCAAAAAAGGAAGTAAACACTGGCAAACATTATCACATGGGATAAATCCAATATTATAGGCTGAATAGAAGAATTCAAGCAAAAAAAAAGTGTATATGTTGTATGTTTTCACTACTGTAATTTTTTAAAATGCAAACTAAACCAAAATGCAGAAAAGAAACAGGTTTGAGGAGAGGAGCGATTACCAAGACACAGAAGAAAAGTCTCGGGAATGATGGAGATGTTTTTCACTTTGATTTTGGTGATTATTTGACAGGTATAACTGTATGTCAAACTGATTAAATTATGCAATTTAAATGTGTGCAGTTTATGATACTTCAATTATAACTCACTAAACTTTGGAAAAATGCACCTATATATTTCATTGAAGACACATGGAGTTAATAAATTTTATAGCAATTAAAATAGCACAATCCCTTCTATATTTTTATTCTTAATTGGATACAATTTTTTCATGGAAACAATTTAATTATTATTTCATTTATTTTCCATTTACATTTGTGTTTAATGTTGTTTATCCTATAAATTACATATAAATATTACAGAAATCTAAATGTTTTGTTTTTGCTTCCTTTCTTTTATTTTCTTACTTTTCTTCCACATATTGTTTTCTAGATGATTTTAAATTAAACTAATTTTCTAACTTTAAAATTTTCAACTGTTTTCACTGGTCTCTATGGATCATACTTCTAGTATTCTATCTAAAACTTTTTTCCTAGGTTAAGTCTGAACAAAGATTTTTTCCCTAATAGTTTCTACTAGAAATCTTAGCTTTAATTTTATATTTAGGCCTATGATCTATTTTGAGTTTTTTGAGTGTATGTTTATGGTTTAAGACATCGGTCGACATTTTTTTTTTAATGGGTATTCAATTTATCCAACACCATTTGTTAAAAATATTTACTTTACCATTGTATTCTTATTTCATCTTTTTAAAGCACCATAAATAAAGCACTATTTCTGGGCTCCTTATTCTATTAGCAAGTTGTCAATATTGACACAAATCCTACACTGTCTTGATTACTATAACTTTATAATAAATCTTGAAATTTGGATAAGTTCTTCAAAGTTAAGGCTGTTTTTCTTTTTTTTTTCCCTTTTTTTAGGGTTGCACCCATGGCATATGTAAGTTCTCAGGCTAGGGGTCTAATTGGAGCTACAGCTGCTGGCCTATACCACATCAACAGCAATGTAGGATCCAAGCTGCATCTGTGACCTACACCACAGCTCACGACAACGCAGGATCTTTAACCCATTGAGTAAATCCAGGGATCAAACCTGTGTCCTCATGGATCCTAGTCAGATTTGTTTCCGCTGAGCCACTACGGGAACAGGTTGTTTTCAAAATCATTTTTGGTTGCCAGATTCTACCCTCCACAAAAGCCTACTGACATTTTCATTGGAATTGGTTGAATCTATTGGCTAATTTAGGGAGTCTTAACATATTGAATCTTTGGAGCCATAACACGGGGGAAATCTTTCCATTTATTTATCTTTAATTTCTCTGAACAAGGTTTTGTATGTTTAAGTGTAAATGCATGTATTGTACATCTTTTGTCAAATTTGATCCTAAATATTTTATTTAATGTTGTATTTTTAAATTTTTATTTTCCAATGTCTTTGCTATCATATAGAAATTAAATTGATTTTGTGTATGGATCTTGATTCTTACAAGCGAATTTAATCAAGTAGTATTTCCAAAAATGGAAATTTATGTCCATACAAAGATTTGAACATGAATGTTTACAAGCCTTTATTTGTAATACTCCCAAATTGGAAAAGACCTAAATGTTTTTCAGCAAATAAATGGATAACCAATACATGATATATTCAAAGAATGAAATATTAATCAGTGGTAAAAATCAATAAACTATTGTTACACCAAAATATATGGACAAATATCAACATATTTATGCTGCACGAAAGAAGCTATACAAAAAGGCACATATTGTATCATTCCATTTTAATTAAATATTAGAAAATGCCAGCTAATTTCAAATTACACATAGGAATTCATTGGTTGCCTGGGGAGGGAATGGGAAGTGAAGTGAGTGGGAAAGATTACAAAAGAGCAGGAGGGAGATTTTATGGCAATGAATGTGTTCAGTGTTTTGATTGTGATAGTAGCATACACATGTGAAATTTTATCAAATGGTTCAAGTTAAATATGTGAGGTTTATTTCATATCAATTACATAGCAAATAGCCTCTAAGCTTCTAGAGAAGTCTCAAAATATCAGGGCTGTGAAATGTAAGAATCTGGAAGATGTCAGAAATAGAAAAAGACAGCACCATTAGGTTCTTGGTTACTTCTCTGCTTGGTAGTGAACTTTTTCTTTCTTTCTTTTCTTTTCTTTTTTTTTTTTTTTTTTTTGCTTTATAGAGACACACCCACAGTATATGGAAGTTCTCAGGCTAGGGGTCAAATCACAGCTATAGCTGGTAGCCTACACCACAGTCACAGCAATGAAGGATCTGAGCCTTATCTGTGACCTACATCACAGTTCATGGCGACGACAGAACCCCAACCCACTGATCGAGGCCTGGGATCGAACCCACGTCCTCATGGATACTAGTTGGATCTTTACTGCTGGACTACAACAGGCACTCCTGGTAATGAATTTCTTGAGTCAATGAAAATTAATGAAATTATTGTAATAGGATACCATTATAGTTTTAATTTTTAGCAGCAAATCATGTTAATTACCTCTTTCTGATCTCTATTTCATGTTACCGAGGTATTAAACTAAAATGCCACATTCAGGAAATCAGGATAGCTCATGGAAAGCAAAGCCCCAACTCAATTTTTTTTTCATTTTTTTTTAGACAAAAGTGTACAGTTAAGTCAAACTTATTGCATTATTCAAGATAAGTGCTGGTGGAGCAAAAGATTTCTAATAATACATATTATGTGAATGCTTGCCTCAAACTAAATTTAAATACCCTGAAGTTATCCACAATGAACTATATTATCCATTTGCATTTCAAACTTAAAAATAAAGCCAAAACAGATTTGTATGATAATCCAAGTTATTTCATCTCCCTAATTACTCTGATAGTACCATTAATAGTGCCAAAGTTTCTATGAGACTATTGGCAGACATACAGACTTTTAAAATATTTTCAGATGCATTTGGAATGTGACTAACTTAAATATATTTATATGTATATATATATATAAGTATAAATGTACATTAGTTAACAATAACGAAGTATTCAGGAAAGAGCACCTTCAGAAATATTACATATTGTACATTTCTAGTATTATTTTCCTTTTTTTTAACCAGTACTTTGAAGTATTTTAATTTTCCTCTTGCAAATTATAATCATTATCAGATTGTTAAGAATGTTATTCTAAAAATGTGCTTTTATTATTACTTTGCACAAAATTCCTCCTTTATGAATAGAAGGTATTCACTGTACTCAGTATAAACTGGAAAAAACAAAATAAATGTATGCTTTATGCTTTTCATTTCTGTTTAAAATGTATTCCTTCATGGGTAGATATAATTTTTTTCTGAGAATAATGATTAATCATGAAGTACTTTTCACAGAGATACACAAAATGAATTTTAAATACTGAGGCACAATGAATGTGGAGACTTCATCATAGCCATAAATCGTTGATATAACGACAAGTACTTAACAAACTAAAAAAATTCTGCTTAATTCCCGTAATTATAAAGAGATAAAAATTCATTTGACTAACCATGCAAAAAAGAGGCATTTTGACTTATATTATTGGTTCAACTCCAATTCAAGTTAATAATGATTAAGAGTTTTAATATTCATGAGGAATGGAATTTTTTAACATAATAGCTCTTTGGAATATTTTCACTACCAGATCTCAGTTTTAAGAAGCTTTAGATCATTTGAACATACAGTTTTTTCCTTTTTTTCCCAGACTCTAAGCCTTAAATTAAATTACCAAGAAAATGACAATAAATTTCTGAATAAATGGCCTGTGGAAGGATGTTTTTTAGTTAATTTGCACACAAAACAGAATTACTTTATAAATAATCATTATTCTGGCAGAGGACACATTTAAAAAACATCTGAGGAATTCAGTATAAATTGTTCAAAATAAATGACATTGAACAATTAGTGTTAAATTGATTTTTGTGACCGTTAATGCTTTATTTTCCCCTGAAAATTAAAAAAAAATAATGAAGTCAGTATTTAACTTCTCATAGAATACGGCAATTTTGTTTGAAACAATTACACAAGATTGAACATTTTCAACAGACATGCAAATACATAAGAATATTTTGTCAGTAGTTCCCATTGTGACACAGTGGAAATGAATCCTACTAATGTCCACAAGGATGCAGGTTCGATCCCTGGCCTCAATCAGTGGGTCAGCGACCCAGCCTTATTGTGAGCTGTGGTGTAGGTTGTGGATGTGGCTCAGATCCCACATTGATGTGGCTGTGGCGCAGGCTAGCAGCTGTAGCTCCTATTTGACCCCTTGCCTGGGAACTTCCATATGCCATGGGTGTGGCCTTAAAAAGCAAAAATAAATAAATAAATAAATGAGTCAAATTTTCAGCAGTGTACAATAAATACTTTTTACTAGAAATACTCATATTGACAATATTTAATAATAATTATAATGTTAACATAGACAAATATAACCTATGATAAATCTTTTTGGTGAAAAGATAGTATATAGAGTAGTACATCCTTTTTTTTTTCTTTGGAGTTTTGAAACTAAGATAGGATACTATGCAAGTAATAACTTAATAGTATTGTAACACTGATAACCAATTGCACAAATATAATCAGTAAAGTACTCCAGCTTAAGTACTTGGGAGGATTCAACAAATTTTTACCCCATCATATTCATGTACATTGTGATTATTACTTACCAAACATTGTGTAATTTGCCTTAGGTACGTTGCCTCATTTTATCATCATAAAAACCTCATGAGACAGATGTTTTTGATTCACAGTTTATGAATATGAGAGGTGAAGAGTGAGTAGTCAATTAATTCTGCCGGTATTCCAGTGTTTGTGATTCAAATTTAGTCTGTCTCTAAAACCCATACTCCTGCATTTTATTTTATTTTTTTTTCTTTTTACTTCCATTAGGTTCTGGGGATAAAGACTACAAAAGATGAATCCCTTGCCCTCTAGGAGTTTGTAGTAAAGTAGCTGATTCAGGTAAGCCAGTAGATAGACAAAAAGGAGAGTTTAATATACTGTAACCCAGTGGCTAGAAGAAAAGAAATGCCTGGTGGCACAGCCTGAAAGAAAGGCAGTTAACTCATATACCATTGGAAGATTACATGGAAGTTTCCAGGGTGATTTCCTCAAGTAAGAGGGAACATTAGCCACTCTAAAAGTAACAAAAGGGAAATGAGAGGTCATTGTGTTGAAGAAGCTCCTTGTACATGTTTAAAATTTAAGGAACACAATCTAAAGTGTGGTAATATTAGACAAACATTCTAGGCAAAGTGCCCTAGAATGGAATTCATGACCAAAGAGCAAAGGAAATGTATGAGCCTAGGGGTCAGAGCAGGTAGAAGGACGAATGTGAAGAAGAACAATAACGATACACAACAGTATCTGCAGCCATTTTGCCAGCAGCTAGCCTGAAAAAAAAGAAATTGTTATGGGACTGAGATTTTACTCTACTTGCAAGCTAGCATGTTAGCTTCTCACTGTATCCTGGAAACTTAGAGAGAACATGTGACTTCTGGGTCAGAGACTGAAATTTGTTTTCCTTGGCAATAGCAGTAGCCAGTGTGTTAGCATCTAGGGGCTTGTTCTCTGAGCCATGGTTCCCTCAAGGTGACACAAAGAGGGCAAAGTGACAGTTGCCCATGCAGTGGTCTGCATACAGGAGAGGATCTGGGAGCTTAGAGAACCTGAATCTTTCACGATGAGCAGTAAACACGCCTACCCTTTGCTCCCTAGGGAAGCACCATCTCTATATTTCAAGGCAATTTGCTACATAAATAATGTCTTTGAAACCCAGAACAAATCTAGTCAGTGCCTCACCCACAAGATTTGGAGAAATGTGAGAGATTCACAAAAATTGTCACTTTGCTAACAAACTTAGCTGTTTTTAATCACTATAACTTGTTGATATTTCTATGGGCAAATTGATGCATTGATTTTAAATTGAATATATTTATTAATATAAAATGAGCTATACAATAATCTAAAAGAAACAAACAACAGTGGTAGTCAATTTTTACAGCTTTTGAAATATTTTTTTTAATTCTGGAATGTTATAAAATTTAACTTAAAATCTACAATACTTTTTATGATTTGACTACTCTACCTTTTCATTTACTAAAGTTTTATTTCTTTTAAAGTGTACTCTATTTAAAATAAATTTTAATTTAGTTAAAATTTTTAACAACAAAATCAACAACTCTATAAAAATAAACTCTGTCTTTTCCCATTTTTCCTCAACATTTTACAAAGCATTAACTTCATTCTTTTCTCTTAACGGAGTCATCAGATTTAACATCTCATTGTTAAGTATCTAAGACAAAATTTTCATAACTGACTTTGCAGATGTTACTGTGGATGGGAGAATTTTAATAGTAATTATTTCTGTACTTACACAACAGGAACCAAACAATTAGAAACACCACACATGAAGTGAAACAAAAAGTAAGAGATTTAGAAACAAATCCTTTTAAGGGCCAGCACCAGTCCCTTAAACACATTTGAGAAAGTGACATGGTTTTAATTAGAAACATACGCTGTAGTTTAGGAAATACTGGCACTTCATCTAACACTACTGAAAAGAGAAAGCACCTTATTGCATGACCTGATATCTTCATAACTGGGAAGTGACAATAGAAAGATTCTTACATTTTAGGCAGAATGGGACTAGTGTTCTTCACTTATCATCTGATTTCTTTCACTGAACAGTGGGTCAACAGCTCTAATAAAGTAGTGTATATCCTGCTGCTGGTAGCAACTTCTGAAATATCTTATTATAATAATGCTATATTTGGAAATCACCTTGCAAACAGAAGGGTCTCAAGGCATTTTGAAAAACTTTGACAACTAATTTACAATATCAACGTTACAGAAATGACTTTGCTTGCTTCTGGAATGCAGACATCTCTTGGGTGAAACATGATAAGTGATTAAGAAAATACGGTAATGCACACGTGGTAAAGAATTCTCCCCGTAGTAGGAGCTGGGGCAAGGGATCTTAACATCATTGACAATATATACAAACAATTAGTGGTTGGCTGAGGCTGTAGGGTTACAGTCTTACTTTTGAAAAGTTTTAATGAGCACAAAAAGATTTGAGCTCTTAGAAAAAGAGAGTTTGTAGTAGAAGAGCATTGAACCAAGTAAATATGAGAAATACCACTTCATTAACTAATAGACTATGGAGACATACGTTTAAAATTAAAATTTTCTTTCTTTTGTTTTTAACCACCTAAAAAAATCCCTTTTTGTTGATGTGAATTTGAGAGTACTTTTTCTTAATAAAGTTCAAGTCAGCAAGTATGGGGAGGGCATTTACAAAGTGACAAACACTGTAGAGGATGCTAAAATATAGGCACAAATAAAGCTCTGAGCTTGAGAAAGAATTTCATCTTATCTTTACAATTTATGGAAGGTTTTAGTTTTAGGACTTACTAGGTGACATGTTAGAAACATTTGAGGGCAACATACATTACAAAAAAGTATTCACTTATAAAATGTTAGTTGGATATTTTCAAAATAGAATTTAGCTTCACTTTTTAAAATATAGCAATTTTGGTGACAATTGTAAAATTTTAAATGATTATTTTACAGATTTAAAAAGATAAAAATAAACATCAACAGTGGCCTATTTTGATTATCTAGTAAGTACTACAGTACTATAATTTTGGTAAAATCAAGAATTGAGAAAAAATTAGAAGAGGCTTTTAGTTAAACAACTACTATATAAAGTGAGTGTTATTGGTGTCACTCATCCTGGGAGTGCTTAAAGACAAAAACCAATGAGTACAATAAATTGAAATAAATTATTTTAGTGTGTAAAAATGTCAGTCAGAAATATACCCTGCTAAAGCCCTTCTGTAAGGGCTAATTCTGACTCAGTTTGCTCTCTGAGTGCTCAGCATTCAATGGTGTTGTTATGCTGGATGTATTTGATTATGCAGGGAAATATTTTGCTTAAGACTCCAAGAAATACAGAAAAAAACAAACATCATATGATATCACTTATATGTGGAATCTTAAAAAAGGATACAAATGAACTTACTTGCAGAAGAGAAACAGACTGATAGATTTGAAAACAAATTTGTGGTTACCAAATGGGTCAGGTGGGAGGAGAGAAGGATTGGGGGTTTGGGATTGGCATATGCACACTGTGGTACGTGGAATGATTGGCCAACAGGGACCTGCTGTATAGCACAGTGAACTCTACCATATTCTGTGAAAATCTACATGGGAAAAGAATCTGAAAAAAATGGATGTGTGTGTATGTATAACTGAATCATTTTGTTGTACAGCAGAAATTATCACAATATTGTAAATCAACTATACTTCAATAAAACAAGCAAACAAACAAAGATTCCGTGAAATAATTCTCATGTAGCTTTACTGGGAATGAGCAAACCTACATTTGGATTGAAATGTAGAAAGTTAAGAAAATGTGTCAATATTATTAACTTAGTGGAATATGGTAAAGCCTTTAACTTCACCTAACTGTTCTCTGTTCAACTATTTGGTTTGTTTTGTTCCCCTGTTTCTGATGTTTAAGCTAATCAAAACTGTCTAATTTTTTTTTTATTTGGTCTTTTTAGGGCTGCACCTGTGGCAAATTGGAGCAGCAGCTGCCGGCCTACTCCCCAGCCACAGCCACAGCCATTACAGATCTTAGCCAAGTCTGCAAGCTACACTGCAGCTCATGGCAATGTCAGATCCTCCACCCTCATGGATGCTAGTTGGGTTCATTACTGCTAAGAACAAAACTCTTCTTATTATGAGAGCTGGCAGTCATTTTGAAACATTTCAATGTGAAAGTTCAGATCTGAAGACAAAATTAGTATCAATATATTATCAGTTATCTATTGCATACCATTCAAATTGCTAGGGATGGAAAGAGGAGGTGAGTGGCATCAAGGAAATCCAAATACTGTGATGAAAGCCTGCAAATGGAGACAGTGATGAATTTAAGCAGGATGAGTGATATTAGCTGAGTGATACCATTATCAGATGGCCTGGATAAATCAGCAATGATACTGGAGGAGATAGAGGCTAATACAACATAACTCCTCTTATTTTTACTTTTCACAAATCCTGTTTCTATAAATAGCAGAAAAGACCAATGTTACCATTTTTAATCATTTATTATCTTTAAAAATTCCTTGCATAGATTTTTTTTTTAAAAAAGAACGATTATTTTTCCTTATATAATTCTCTTCTGGTGCCTTTTGTCAGGTTTGAAACCACAAGAGTTTGTTAAACGCAGTACTCTACTTTGAGTAAAGGCAGATTAAATGAAAGGAGCTGCTAGATTTTCCTCACAAGCTAGTTATGTGATGAGGGTGCTACTACTATACTTATTCATTTATCTTTACACAACTGCCTTTCCTATTTTATTCATCCTTTGTCTCTGTCTTCTTTTTCTTCTCTTAGGCTAGGAGTAGAGATTGTTGAAAATTTTAACACCCTTCCAAATCTGACTGGAGATATGAGCAAAGAGCTGAGGCCATAATAGGTTCCTAATCTTTCATTAGGAATATAATGCGCTGAGACAAAGGTGCTGAGAAAGCTGGGATTGTAAAAGAAAAAATTTTAGCTTAAAATACTGCTGTGTAATCTTTTATGAATCTTGTCGGTTTTCCTCCTGCTTTCCATTTCTCACAAGCCTGTATCTCACATAAAACTTCATTTTGTCCTAAGACATTCTTCAAGAACCAAAGAATTACTCAAGTAAGGGAGAAGTAGTAGGGGACTTGGTTTCTACTTAGATTTGCTACTAATTGCTGTGTAATCATGGGAAAATCACTGTTTCAAGTAATTGGAAGTGAAAAACCTAGCTTAGTGGTGATAATCAAGAGTTTACCAGGACCCAGTTGCATGAATAATACCAAAATCTAGGATGCAGTTGTTCAAATAATTCTTTCATCCTTGTTTCTAGAATTATCATATTATGATTTGAGAATAACTCAAGGCACATGGGTTTGGAGATCACAATTATATGCACAGATGTATGGTACACTAAAGTGTTCCATATTATCTCCTTCAAGCAAATTGGGAAGAATAGCTAATGGAAATAATCTTAAATCATGAAAAAAATATTCTTAAAACACTAAAAAAGTACATTAACCTGAGAATTACATGAAAATAGATTTAAATTATTTTTGGATTACTCTATCTCAATTTTTTTATTAGCGGCCCAGCTGTCTTGAGGACATGTCTCTCCCAGGCCTAATTCCCTGAAATTCTCTCTCCAAAGAGCTCTCTTTGGCTCTCTCTAGTTTCTCCTTCCCTTTCTTTTCTTGATTATTTGTTCTTCTCTCCAGTAGGTAATCTACTTTCAAATATAAAGCTCTCAAGCTTTCCCACAAAGTTTATATCTCCATCTGCTGCATAATAAAACACAAAACCTAGTTGGCTAACACCATATCTTAGAAGGTAGTAGGACTGAAGAGAAAGGTCTAGAAGATATAAATGAATTCACCTTAGTAGTCAGGGGAAAAAGATTCAGTAATTGCATATGCTCACATTCCTTTTCTATCTTTTTATTCTTCCCTTGTTTTCTTTAACTATATATTATCTTCCTACCTTTTTCTGCCAGTATAACATTTATTATTTTTTTAAGTTTTCTGTTAAGTTATACCTCTTTCATGAACTATACCTAATTAAATCAATCACAATTCTTAGTATGTATGTATGTAGGTATGTACGTATCTACCTGTCTATCACCTACTTACCTATCTTCTGTGTATAAATAATTTTTTATTATGTAATGCCATTTCTCCTTCTGATTGTTCATTATAAGTCCTTTATGTTCTTACTCCTTACCCGGAAACTGTAAATTATTTGAGAATGGATCCATACTTTTTTTTTTTTTAATCCCCTAGGTTATCTAAGCCATAACACAATGGTTAATGCAGCTTTACCTTGTTTGTGAAAACATGGGTAGAATGTTCACCAAAAGATTGGAAATTTGCAGTCTTTGCCCAGACCTGTCTAATTATGTTCTCATAAATATCAGCCTAAACTACAGCCCTCTGTTGACTAAATTAAGTAAAACCACTTCTGTCTCTATTCTCAGTAAGCTCAACTTACAGATCTATGTCCTAAACTGGTGAACTGAAAGAGTTTATAATTAGGACTGAGAGGAGTGAAACGTTGGTGATGACAAGAACTGTGGCAAATATTGGTGTTGAAAAAAGATGAAGAAAGGAGGGAGGGTGTATGAGAGAGACTTGCAGAGTGAAGTTACTGTGAAATATATGCAGCTTTGGAATGGTCTCCATTCTCTCTTCTTTTCCCTATTTTCAAAGACATCTAATTAAAAGTGAGAAAATGTATTAGGATAAATCTTTGAGAGAAAAAAAAGTTTCACTAATCCACTAGCACAACTGACAAGATTGTCCAATTTGTTCCTTCCTCATCCTCTATATGTGAACCCAAAGTGAAGGACAGAGTTTCAATGTTTCTTAAGTGACAAACACAGATACTTATGTTTTAAAGAATCTTGAGAAAGAAAACATTCAAATAACATGAAAGAAAATATAAATATTTGTGAATTCAAATTTAGGGCTCAATTAGACTATTGCTTTGTACCTCTGAAAACCCAATGAACTGTTAATTATTTTCCTTTCTTGATGTGTTAGGTATATCATGCATCTGCATTTTCCCTTTAATAGAATTGTCTATCATATTATATTCATGTATTGTTTATCAAATCATGGTATAAGTACAGTTCTTCCCCAGTTAATTCACTTGAATAAAATAAATATCCAGTCCTTTCACATAAATGTTATGGTTGATAATGATTTTAGATTTACCCAGATTTATGTAGTTTGCTTAAATATAATTGAATCATAAGACTAAAGGAAATGTCTTTTATTTTATCTAATTAATAAGAAGAATTCAAAAGTTTTGTAGAAGATGACTATAAAGAATAGCATGAGTTTCATAATTGTAAAGAACTTTTTAAAAAATTTGCTATATTGTTTTCTTAATTTTACTCTTTAAGGTAATGCTTTCATTTGAACATTTCTGAATAGGTATCTGTGTGTATAGTGCAGATACATTTATTACACAGATAATACCTATAACAAGATTTCCTTTTTATTTAATCTTGGATTAAAGCTCTGGGAAAATCCTTTATTCAGCCCAGTTGTAATGGAAAAAATTGAATATCAGCAGGTGCAAATGCAAATAAGCATTTACAAATATCAGCTAAAAGGAGACCCTGAAACTTCAGTATCAAGTACCTGATAGAGATGAATAATACCAGACAAAGAAAAAGTCATGGATGTACAATCAAATTGTCACACAGGAGTGGAGCCTGTTCTAAATTTGAGCAGTAATAGTTATTATTTCTATTTAGAAAAATGCCTTCTCTCACCTTTTATATTCCCAAAACACATGCTCCTGGTGCAATCTTCTCTAGAACCACGGGACTCCCTGCTTGGTTCTGAACTTGAATTTTTTTGAAAGCTACCATTGTCACCTAGAATTGATTGTAATCTGTCCTTTTCATCTTGTACACCTCTAAAAACTACTGCTATAAATGCCATGATTTGATATCTGTGGGTTGAGTTTCTAAGGAGGAGACAATAGGAAGGAAGTTGCAAGGTGAAAAGGGACACAGGGATTATAAGATTATTGATGTATGTTTTGAAATAACTGGAGTACAGATAAATTAATGAATATGAAATTACCTACTCTTCATATAAAATTACCCCATTTGAGGTATTAATTAGAAAATGGCTTTATAGCTTATATGTGTAATACAGTAATGCAAATTATAAAGAGACAATATGAAATTTGTATCATTTTTTGCCTTTCTCTTATGTGTCCACTCATATGTGCTTTATACACATAGTCTCATTTGATCATCACAATAAAACAATTACTTTACGATAAATACAGTAATGGCATAAACACACAGCATACATTTAAGTATTTAAAAATAATAAAATTTATTGAAATTTGTATTGTAAATAAATGCTCACAAGGATGGAGGATTAGAATTGTTTCTTTGGTGTGGGAATGTTCTATATAAATTAAAAAATGGAAAAAAGAGCAATGCTAGCTGATGGTACAATATGAATAAAAGTAGGGAAGTGGGGCTTAGTAAGTTTTGAGTGAATCTATAAGCATAAATTCTCAATGGGAAAGATATTATTCCCAAGAGGGAAAAACTGTTTTGGGTGAGGTGAGGAGAAGTTAGAAAAAAATGTTAGGTATTACAATGGCTTTCTTAATATTTAATTTCTTTCAATAGGTAGACATTAAATTAAATTAAAATTAATTAAACTAATTTTCTCCTTGGGGCATGATAATGATAAATAGTTTGAAAAAACACTTGTTAAATTGAAAAACTTTGAAAAAATTTTCGCAGCATTTTCCCAACTTGTTATAAACTTAAGAACAAAGAATCCAAAGAAAAAATATTTATTTAGTTTTCCTTGGTAGAATAAATATGTAGCTATGAGTATGTGTAATGAAACATTGCAATGTACCTTCTGTCACTGTTGTTTGTGTTTAAGTGTCTATCATTGCAAAAGACCTAGTCCATTGATTTTATATTGTTCTAGAAACTAATCCAGATTAGGTCCTAAAACAAAGCTTTTTGAGTGAAAAAATTTACTACATAACAGCACTGTCAAATATTATCTAGTTCATACTTAAACCTACAATCACTGATAAATGTTTTACAGTCTTCACAGTGGTCACATTTTAATTTATTAAGGGTCTTCTTGAAATTGGCTGAACACTAAACTGAACACAGAACTCCCACCATGGTCTAATCAGCATAAAGTAAAAGGAGACTGATATCCTTCTCATTATTAACTTTCTGTTTTGCCAGCAGCCTAAACTATTGGATATATCAGCTGAGACATCCACTGTTGATTCAGATCTCACTTAATCTAAACAATTATTCTTTGAGTTCCCATGGTACAGTGGGCTAAGAATCAGTCATTGCCACAGCTGTGGCATAGGTTGCAGCTGCGGCTTAGATTTGATCTAAGCTGGGAATGTCCATATGCCTGTGGGTGCAGCCAAAACAAACAAACAAGCAAACAAAACAACAAACAATTATTCTTAAATCTTCTTTATATATGCAGTTAAACTAAATTTTCTGCAGCCAAGATATAATATTTAATAAAATCAAAGGAGAGTATTTAAAAAAATTGTTTTATCCATCTAACTGATATTTGTTAGAGTACATTTACTCCAAGGAAATCTACCTCTAAAGAGTCTTTATATGATAACAAATTGTCAAAATACACAAAATAATCTGTGACTATGTCTCTGATCCAACGTTTTTCGAAATTAGTTTTGTTGTTTTTAACTGTCTTGCGTGTTAATTTAGTTCCCAAAATTGTATTCTTAGGTTAATCTGCAGGACTCCCAATCCTTTTCATCTGTTTTACTGGGCTAGAACCCAGTGTACTCTGGGCCCTAGTGAGAAAACAACCCCCTCCATCCCCGTCTGTTTCTGCACTGATAGCGCTCTTGTCAAACCAGGATTTCATGCTTTCTTTTCTCGTTCCTGATCTACAATGATGTATATGTGGGGATTACCTCATTCAGAATACACATCGTCTCTCTTCTTGTACTTTCTATTCATATCTTTTCTTTCAAAATAATGTAGTGATAGGAGGGAACATGCAGGATCAGAATCTCAGAGTAACTATCTACTTTTCAGGGCAGGGGAGAACCACACTAGCCTATCCTCTTGCTGGTCTCTGTGTCATTACTCCAATCTCTGAAACATGAAAAGGTTTTGGAAATGGTATAAAGCTGATGTTTCTTATTCTGAATTCTGGCTAGATTTTCACCTTTCCAGTTCAAAATGGTCGGTTTTCTCCAGAATTCACTTCTTTTTTTTTGTCTTTCTGTCTTTTTCTAGGGCCACACCCGCGGCATATGGAGGTTCCCAGGCTAGGGGTTTAATCAGAGCTGTAGCCACCAACCTACACCACAGCCATAGCAACGTGGGATCCAAGTTGCGTCTGCAAACTACACCACAGCTCATGGCAACACCGGATCCTTAAGCCACTGAGTGAGGCCAGGGGTCTAACCTCCAACTTCATGGTTCCTAGTCAGATTCATTAACCACTGAGCCACAACGGGAACTCCCCAGAATTCACTTCTTATTTAGCTAGTTATATTATACATTGATATCTTAAAGGCTCTGAGGATTTCTAACATAAAATAAATAAAAAAAAACAAAACTTGTTTAACTTATTTAAGTAAGAATTTATCAACTGTATTTGCCAAAGTGCCTTTTAATTAATCGTATGTATTAGCATCCTAGTTTTAGTTTATAGTGCTCACTTTGGACATTTCTGACTTAGAACAATTTCTCTGTTAAAAAGTAGCTTCGATTATTTAACTCATCCCTCTTTTTACCTGACCCATAGTTATGTTGTTGAAAATATCAATATGTGGGCCATTAAGAGCTCATTTCATAATTTTTCTTACACATAAGAATTTTCAACAATAATGACAGATGGCTGTGTATGTAGTTAGGAATGTTTTCCTGAGAAGCTATTCCATAATCTTCTCCAACCACCTGTTCAAATATCCAGATGTCCCTCCTAATCAAGAAGTATTTATTTAGATTTAACCAAAGAAGAAAATTAAATGTTTAAAAGTAAAAAAAAAAAAATCCAATGATTCTTTGACATATCCATCCTAACAACTGAACAGAGGAAAAGGAAGGAGACATAGTTATTCTCTAGGAGATTTAGAATCTCTAGTTCTAATTTGAAAGTTCAGTTTTGATTGTAGCAATAGTAATATTAAGACAAAAAAATTCATTTATATCTGTACTAGGCCTGTCTGGAAATCTATAGTCCTCAATGAATAGAGAAAAGTTTTGATGTAATTCACAGAAAGGTACTTGAATTAAAGGTCCACTGAGAACTGCTTGGCATATGTCCTTGGATAAGATATTACTGGTTTCCTCAAAACAGTCAATGGAATATAATCATAGCAAAGGTTCTTAAACCATTTTCTGGAATGGGAGACACCCTGACCAAGGACTTGGGAAGTCTGAGTGTTTGAAATCCTTAGAGGGTGAGGAAGAAATGCCAAAAGAAGCTCGATGGGTTGTTCAGCACTGCCTCTATTTTTTATTGGTGACATCAATGTTTTGTAGTTCCTTGAGAGATTTTATTTGTATGTTTTATATTTGTTATCTTTCTGTTTGGTAGGTGGAAATTCCGGGGCCAGGGAGGGAACCCACACCACAGCAGTGACCTGAACAGCTGCAGTGACAATGCCAGCTCCTTAACCTGCTGTGCTACAAGGGAACTACTGGGAAATTTTATTTATCCATATTTAGGGCAGAGAAGTAGCAGTCTAAATAAGAGTTTTCTTCCTTACTCAAAACTCTCAACCATGGGAATTCCTTTTTGGCTCAGTGGGTTACAAGTCCAGCCAGTATCCATGAGGATTAGGGTTCAGTCTCTGGCCTTGATAAGTTAGGTAAGGATCCGGCATTGCCATGAGCTGTGGTATAGGTTGTAGACATGGCTTGGATCCCTCTTTGCTGTGGCTGTGGTGTAGGCTGGCAGCTGCAGCTCTGATTTAACCCCTAGTTTAGGAACGTCCATATGCTTCATGTGTGGCCTTCCCTAAAAGAAAGGGGAAAAAAAAAAAGCCACAACTCTCAATCACAGCCTGTCTCCAGTCACATGCTTCTGATATATTTGCTTAGAGCATTTATGTATTCTCATTTGAAAATACATTTCTCGGAGGGTAGATATCTCCTTTTGAATGTTGAATTTAGGTCTCTGTTTACTACCTTATAAAGTACTACATATGTTCAGGGATTTAGAATATACCATTTTAGTTGTTTTTGATTCTAAATTTATCTTAGTCGTTTTAAACAATTTATTCTTTAGTCTCTGGAGATAGAGAAGATTAAGACTGCTCTACAATTCAACAAACATTTGTATAAGCTTAATATAAGCTTCTTGTATTTTAACCTTTATTATTCTCCCAACAAGAATTGAATGTGTTATTCTCATCTCAGTCCTTTCCTTTTAATCAGAATTTTTACCCTATCCTTCCGGTAGTTATATCGGTCTTTCTTAAAATTTTAATATAAAACTTGAATTTATCAAAAAAATTTTCCAAATTAATTTCATCAGTTCCAATAATTTTATGTCATTTTCTTTACGCTCCTATATTCTTTGCTACTATGTTTTTATTATCCTTCTTTTTTTCCCATTTTATTTTTATTTTCCTTTTCTTTATTAACAATGAATTTTATTTCAGTTATAGGTGTACAAAGATCATAAGTCAATTCGATAGATTTTGTGTCCCAAACCCACAGTGCATCCCCCCACCCCGTCTTATTTGAAAAACCAAGGTTTTCCAAAATCTGTGAGTCATTGTCTGTTCTTCAAAGATGTTCATTGTGTCTCTTTAGTTTCCACATGTAAGCGGTAGCATTGGGTGTTGCTGTCTAATTGTCTGACTGGTTTCACTTCATATGATAATTTCTAGGTTCATCCATGTTGCTATAAATGTTGTTATTCCATTCCTTTTAATGGCTGAGTAATATTCCATTGTGTGTATGTACCATATCTTCCCTATCCACTCCTCTGTC
>PVHT020000143.1:3667860-3721213 GCA_004024745.2 Catagonus wagneri
TGAAGTTTTGATATAGGAGTCTATATACAAATGAGATTGTTTTAAGTTGTTGGTTTCTTAATTGCACGTGCATCTCCAATGACCTTCATTTGTGCTCATTTCTCACAATTTCTGATTTTGGTAGCATAGTTGTGCATGGATGATTTAGTATCTTTATTGTATATATGCCTTTACTGGTGAGCCTTGTCATTTGTGGTGTTTTTGTTTCTGGTTGTGGCCTTTTCTTTTCTGCTTAGAGAAGTTCCTTTAGGATTTGTCATAAAGCTGGTTTAGTGTTGCGGAAATCTCTTAGCTGTTGCTTATCTGTAAAGGTTTTGATCTCTCCTTCAAATCTGAATGTGAGCCTTGCAGGGTAAAGCAATCTTGGTTGGAAGTTTTTCCCTTTCATCGCATTAAGTATATCATGCCACTCCCTTCTGGCCTGTAGAGTTTCAGATGAAAATCTGCTGATAACCTTATTGGAGTTCCCCTGTATGTCATTTGTTTCTTTTCCCTAGCTGCTTTCAATATTTTCTCTTTGTCTTTAATTTTGGTCATTTTGATTAATATGTGTCTTGGGGTGTTCCTTCTTGGGTTTATTTTATATGGTACTCTTTGCACTTCCTGAATTTGAGTGAGTGGTTCCTTTCCCATATTAGGGAAGTTTTTGGCTATTATCTCCTCGAATAGTTTTTCTGTCCCCTTCTCTCTTTCTTCTCCCTCTGGCACCCCTATAATATGGCTGTTGGTGCGTTTAACATTATCCCAGAGTTCTCTGAGACTCTGCTCATTTCCTTTCAATCTTTTATCTCTTTTCTCTTCCGCATTAGTGATTTCCACTAATCTGTCCTCCACCTCACTGATTCGTTCTTTTGCCTCCTGTATTCTACTGCTGGATGCTTCTAAGGAATTTTTTATTTCAGTTATTGTATTTTGCATCTCTTCTTGTTTGATTTTTACATCTTGTATTTCTTTGCTCAGTATTTCCTGTAAATTATCAATCTTTGCCTCCAGTCTATTTCCAATGTCTTGCATCATCTTCAGCATCAACAGTCTAAAGTCCCTTTCTGGGAGGCTGATAATCTCCTCATCACTGAGCTGTTTTTCTGGGCTTTTCTCTTTCTCCCTTATCTGAGTTATAGTTTTCTGTCTTTTCATTTTTGTAGGTTTTTGGTATGGTGACCTTTGTGTGGACAATAGAGTTGTAGCCTCTCTTAGTTCAGGTGTTTGCCTCCCCTGTGGCTAAAGTTGGTATGGAGGGGGCTTGCTGTAGGCTTCCTGATGGGAGGGAGTGATACCTGCCCACTGATAGGTGGGGTTGATTCCTCTCCCTCTGATGGGTGGGGCTTTGTCTCTGTATGAGATTAGAGGCTGGCTGTGTGCCTGAGGGGTCTTTAGGTAGCCTGTCTACTGATGGGTGGGGCTGAGATCCCACCTGAATTGTTGTTTGGCCTGGGGCTTCTCAGCGCTATAGGAGGGAGCAGATTTTCCCAGAAATGGCCCCCTCCAGAGAAATGCAGGCTGATGAATGTCCCTGAGAGCTTCAGCTCCAATGCCCATCCCCCACAACAAGCCACAGTCACCCCTGTTTTCCCAGGAGATCTTCCAGGAATTGCAGTCAGGTTCCACCCGGATTCCTCTGGAGATTGCTTTGCCCTGGGACCCAATGCATGTGAAAGTCTGTGTGTGCCTTTCAAGAGTGGGGTCTCTGTGTCCCCCAGTCCTGTTGAGCTCCTGCACATAAGCCCCTCTGGCCTTCAATGCCAGATGCTCCGGGAGCTCTTTCTCCCTGTGCCTTATCCCCAGGTGTGGGGATTTGATGTGAGGCTCAGAACTCTCAGTCCTGTAGCTGAGTCTCTGTGATGCAGTTACTTTCCAGTCTGTGGGGCTTCCCACCTGGGAGGTATGGGGTTGCTTCTATCGCGTAATCGCCCCTCCTACCTCTCGATGTGGTCTCCGCTTTGTCTTTTGGAGCAGAGTATCTTTTTTGGAAGTTTACAGTCCATTTGGTTGAAGGTTGCTCGGCATTTGGTTGTAGTTTTGCAAGGCTGAGGCTGAGGCAGGACTCAATCAAGTAGTGTTTCTCCAAAATCTGTTTTCCTGATGTTATTGAACTCAGGTTTGGCTGCTTACCACCTCTGAATGTTCTGTTCGATCTTGAAAGTTTTTAAATGGACAGTCAAAGCTGGTTCTTTGAAAAGATCAACAAAACTGATAAACCCTTGGGCAGACTTATCAAGAAAAAAAGAGAGAGGACTCAAATCTACAAAATTAGAAATGAAAAAGGAGAAGCAATAATGGACATCACAGAAATACAAAGGATCATAAGAGACTACCATATGCAACTATATGGCAATAAAATGGAAAACCTAGAAGAAATGGACAAATTTTTAGAGAAGTGCAATCTTCCAAGACTAAATAAAGATGAAATAGAAAAGATGAATGGACCAATCACAAGTTGTGAAATTGAAACTGTAATTAAAATATTCCAACAAACAAAAGTCCAGACGGTTTCACAGGTGAATCCTACCAAACATTTGGAGAAGAACTAACACCTATCCTTCTGAAACTATTTTGAAAAAATTGCAGAGGAAGGGACACCCCCAAACTCATTCTGTGAGGCTACCATACCCTGATACCAAAACCAAACAAAGATACCACAAAAAAAGAAAATTACAGACAATTTCACAGATGTACACAGATGCAAAAGTCCTCAACATAATACTAGCAAACCGAATCCAACAGTTCGTTAAAAGGATTGTACATCACAATCAAGGAGATTTATCCCTGGGATGCAAGGATTCTTCAATATCCACAAATCAATTAGTATGATACACCACATTAACAAACTGAAGAATAAAAGCCATATGATCCTCTCAGTAGATGCAGAAAAAGCCTTTGACAAAATCCAACACCCATTTCTGATAAAAACTCTTCAGAAAGTGGGCATAAAGGGAAACTACCTCAACATAATAAAGGCCATATATGACAGACCCAGAACTAACATCATTCTTAATGGTGAAAACCTGAAAGAATTCCCACTGAGATCAGGAACAAGAGAAGGATGTCCACTCTCGCCACTACTATTCAACATAGTTTTGGAAGTCCTAGCCTTAGCAATCAAAGTAAAAGAAATAAAAGGAATCCAAACTGTAAAGGAAGAAGTAAAACTATCACTATTTGCAGATGACATGTTACTATACCTAGAGAGCCCTAAAGACTCTACCAAAAAATGTTAGGGCTCATCAATGAATTTGGCAAAGTTGCAGGATACAAAATTAATACACAGAAATCAACTGCATTTCTATATACTAACAATGAAAGATAAGAAAGAGAAATTAGGGAAACCATGCCATTTACCATCACATCAAAAAGAATAAAATACTTAGGAATAAACCTGCCTAAAGAGACAAAAGACCTGTACTCTGAAAACTATAATGCTGATGAAAGAAATCAAAGATAACACAGACAGATGGAAAGACATACCATGCTCTTGGTTTGGAAGAGTCAATATTATCAAAATGACTATACTACCTAAGGGAATCTACAGATTCAATGCAATCCCTATCAGATCACCAATGACATTTTTCAAAGAACTAGAACAAAATATTTTAAAGTTTGTTTGGAAGCACAAAAGACCCAGAATAGCCAAAAACATCCTGAAAAAGAAAAATGGAGCTGGAGGAATCAGGCTCCCTGACTTCAGATTATACTATAAAGCTACAGTCATCAAAACATGTGGTACTGGAATAAAGGCATAAATATAGATCAGTGGAACAGAATAGAAAGCCCAGAATTAAACCCACTCACTTACAGTCAACTAATCTGTGACAAAGGAGGCAAGAATATACAATGAATACAGCCTGTTCAATAAGTGGCACTGGGAAAGCTGGACAGCCGTATCTGAAAGAATGAATTTAGAACACTTCCTAACACCATACACAAGATAAACTCAAAATGGATTAAAGACCTAGATATAAGACCAGATACTATAAAACTCTTAGAGGAAAACATAGGCCAAAAACTTTCCAATATAAAATAACAGCAACATCTTCTCAGATCCACCTATCAGAGTAATAACAATAAAAACAAAAATAAACAAATGGGTCTTAATTAAACTTAAAAGTTTCTGCAGATCCAAGGAAACCCTAGACAAAATGAAAAGACAGCCCACAGAATTTGAGAAAATATTTGCAAATGAATTGACTGTCGAGAAAAATCTCCAAAATTTTTATAGCTCAATAACAAAAAAAAACAAGCAACCCAATCAAAAAATGGGTAGAAGATCTAAACAGACAATTCTCCAAAGAAGACATACAGTTGGCCAAAAAAACACACGAAAAGATGTTCAGCATCACTCATTATTAGAGAAATGCAAATCAAAACCACAGTGAGGTACCACCTTACACTGGCCAGAATGGCCATCATCAAAAAGTCTACAAACAATAAGTGCTGGAAAGGGTATGGAGAAAAAGGAACCCTATTACACCGTTAGTGGGAATGTAAATTGGTGCAACCACGTGGAAAACAGTATGGAGATCCCTCAGAAAACTAAAAATAGAATTACCACTTGATCCAGCAATCCCACTTCTGGGCAGTACTCCAATGCTCCTTGCAGCACTCTATACAATAGCCAAGACATGGAAACTACCTAAATGTCCATCAACAGAGGATTGGATAAAGAAGATATGGTGTATATACACAATAGAGTATTACTCAGCCATGAAAAGGAAAGAAATAAGGGCAATTACAGCAACAAGGATGGACCTAGAAATTTTCATGCTAAGTGAAGTTAGTCAGGCAATGAGACACCATCATCAAATGCTATCACTTACATGTTGAATCTAAAAAAAGGACAGAATGAACTTCTTTGCAGAATAGATAGTGACTCATAGACTTTGAAAAACTTATGGTTTCTAAATGAGACAAGTTGGGGGGAGGGGGATGCACTGAGGGTTTCGGATGGAAAGGCTATAAAAATTTGGTTGTGATGATTGTTGTACACCTATAAATGTAACAAAGTTCATTAAGTAATTAAAAAAACAAGTAAAGATAGACTCCCAAGTGGCCAAAAAATGCTTTGCTGAAATCCATTGAGACGTTGGAGTGTTTTGAGCACTAGCTGCCCTGGACTCATTGCTGGAGACCTAACAATAAGCATTGTACTTTCCTTT
Source organism: Catagonus wagneri (assembly GCA_004024745.2). NCBI lineage: Eukaryota > Metazoa > Chordata > Mammalia > Artiodactyla > Tayassuidae > Catagonus > Catagonus wagneri. Next base: position 3,673,014 of record PVHT020000143.1, read on the forward strand.
ACCATAACCCCATGTCAGTAGCTTGTCTTTATGGCACAAACAGATGGACACAAGTTTGATTCAGTAAAACTTATGAGATGTTAAAAGGTATATCTCACATTAAATATATTAAAAGAAATCTTTATTATACAATTTAAGATTTTTAATATCAGCCTTTGGTTGAATCTCTTTGCTTAATGTTTTCTGGAGGTCAGAAATGATGGCTGTTTATGTTAACTGCAGAGAAAGCCACTGATATGGCCTCTAATACATATACTTGTATGTTTTTAGGAGGATGTTCCTGGCAATTACTACACTTGGCGTTCTCAAATGGGAAACAAGATTCAGAAGCAATTTTGTTGGACTCATGGGAAGAATCTGGAAAATAAGCCACTGGTTAAGCTGAATCTAGCCCGGATACTTTAAGGCCTTGGGGGTGTAATTACAAAATCATAAATTTGGGCTAAAAACATTTTAGTGCTGTTTTTTTTCACAAGCCAATTTATAGTGAACTTTGTTATTTTTCCTCCCAAAATCTTAATAATATACCTCCCTTAAGGAAAACATAATGCCTTATGTTTTCAGTTATTTTATAGAATGACCAAGTAATCTTTAACAGAGTTTTTCCTCAAGTGTTTACTATTTTGAAATCATTGTATTAGATGCTATCGTTAATTTCTTTCTCAATATGTTCCATTTTGAAATTTCCACTATTAAATATTTTGCTATTATTTCCAATGTCACTCACTTTCTCTCATAATAAATCTGATAGCAAATTGTGAAAAAAGAACTAATTCTGTAAAAGTAATGAGATTAGTTATTCCTTAGATTAATCGAGAAAAGAGAATATACATATATTATTAATTAATAATAAAAAAGTACACATTCACATAGAGAAGGGAAAGAAAAATTAATATTTTAAAGTGATTTTAACCACTAGTATGCTGATGGAAATGGAAGTGTGGATAAATATATCCATATTTTTAGAAAAATATAGATTTCAAAAAGCTTAAAAAATTAACCCTAAACCCCAAAGATATTAAATAGAACTGTATCTATTTTAATTCTCCTTATGTACAAGCTCTTAAACAAGTGAAACAAATTAAATTTTAGGTCCGAATAGCTTTAAACATTTAAATTTGTTGCTGTTTAAATAATATTAGAGCATAGAAAATGAAAGAAAACATTCCACTTATTTTAGGAAAGTTATGAACTTTTAAATCTAAACTGTAGAAAAGATAGCATAAAAATATTTATAGGTAAAATATTAGATAAATTCCAGTGGTACACCAAAATCACTGTCTCCTGTTCCATTCTTATCCTGATATTCCTGAGAATTGTATGGTGCCTTAATATTAGTAAATAAATTATTTTAATTCACCATATTAATCAGTTTAATGAGAAAATGCACATGATTAAATTTTTATGCCAAAAAGCTATTTGATAACATTGAAAACCAGTCCTGACAAAACTCATTTGTGAAACAGAGCTAAAAAGTTTTTTTTTTTCCTAAAGGGATGTATTATGTTTACTAGGAAGAAATAGGAGCATTTCGTTTAGAAGCAAAACAATGTAAGAATGTCAGTCTTTATCATTTCTAGACATAGGCCATTTAGCAAACTGAACTGAATTATAACTAGCCAAACTGAGAAAGCAAAATTGAAATCATTTGCAAATAAAATCAGCTAAAAAACAAGTATCAAAGAAGAGAGTAGCTTATAATGAATTAATACGTATAACTCCGTCACTTTTTGTTTTGTTTATTTTAATTAAAATTAGATGAGTATATGGTTTACGATGTTTAATAGTTATGCACTAGTTTAGCAAGCAAAACCGTAGAGACAACCAATTTGACTTGTATTAACTACAATTAACCAATTGACTTGATTATTTAATATTTATCTCCATATCTCTATGGAATATCATGATTTTTTCAGTTTTAAGTTATACTTTAGAAATTTTAGTAGGGAGAAAGGATTTAGCTTTCTTTCCTACTCCTGTCTCACATGATAGCTCACTTTCCAGCTCATTATCTTCCTAACAGAGTTTTATGGAAATTTTGGTTAGACTGAAATCCAGTATTTTGGTTATATTATTATGATTATACATGTGCCATTTACAGTTGAGTGATGTGCTGAACCATTGTTAGTGTCTTTTCCTTAAACAAATCTTGAATACAAAGGTATTTCTTTAGTAGGTGACAGAAATCAGAAATCATAAATTAAATATTTGAGTATATAATGGGGAGATTAATAGGGGCTTACTGTATAGCACCGGGAGGTCTACTCAATGAATCAATACGGGAAAAAAGAATAGATATATGAATATATATAACTTATTCACTTTGCTGTAAACCTAAAGCTAATAAATTCTGTAAATCAACTCTACCCCAATTTTATTTATAAAATAAAAAATACTTATAAAAAAACAAAATAGAAAAGTTTGATTTGTTTACATAATCAATAAACCTGGAAGGGCAAATCCATGATACATAAATGTGCGTATTTCAAGCACATACTAGAAGAACTTTAAAGCATATTATAACCAAATGACTTATTTCCTTAATAAATTGTGATCTTTCAGATCAATAAGTGAATTCTTCACTAAAATAGAAAAAAAGTCTAATGCAAAGAAAAAGAAGACATTTGAAATGAACAAAAAGAAAGAAAATGAATTAACTTCTCTAGTAATTTCTTAAATGCCAATAAAATAACTATATCCTTATCATATTGTTGATAATTTTTTATATTGTTGAGAATGTTTTGGATATAGACTGACATTATGTCAAATGGGAGGTCCTCTAGAAGACACGAGGCAAAAATTTAGATACACAGGAGGCACTTTGGGAGGTGGTCCAGGATCCACTGGTAGGGAAAAACATTAAGAGAGTTAAGCAGGACAGGCTAATGCCATCCAAAACTGAAGCCCATCTCTGCTAGGAACTTTGAAAGACTATGTACAATCTATCTTCAGAATTTTCCCATTTAAGGGACAAGGAAGCCAGGATATCTACCTTCCCAACCTCCATCTATCACTGAAAGAGAATAGACATCCCAAGAGGATTATGTCAGGTGGAAATATCCTGCTCCATATGTGTGATCCTAGAGAAAGCCCTGGGATGGAGAGTCAGCTGAACATCACTGAGAAGTGCTAGACCAGTGATGTTAAGAGAATGTGGCTGGGACTTCAACAGTATCACATTTATATAGTCATACTATTCAAATGGGCTTATAAATTAATATGATGTAATCACATTATCCTATCTATCATCTGTGCATCATTTATATGCTAGCTAGCTATTTTCTAGCTATCTATTTACCATGGTCAATCTCTATATTTTCCTACCATAGTAAATTCTGCAAATTTGTTAAATTGCCCATTTTATGGTTCTGTATTTGGGTACATTATCTTTTTCTGAAATTCTCCCTCTGGATTTGGTTTATCCTGACCTATGGAAATAAGTTAGATACATTGTTTCTTACTATGTTAGGGGAACCATTTCTTATTTTGCATAATTTTAAAATAGTTTCATACTTTAGAACAAATAATTTCTTAGAAAATTAATACATTTTAAGCTATTCAACAGGTGATTTCATTGTTCCAGATATGCAGACTGATCTAAGATCCAAATCTTTAAAAACATTTTTTCCTATCTCTTTAGTTTCCTTTATCTTTTTCTAAAATGATTTTTATTTTTTCCATTATAGCTGGTTTACATTGTTTTGTCAGTTTTCTGCTGTACAGCAAAGTGGCCCAGTCACACATACATATATACATCCTTTCTCTCACATTATCTTCAATCATGCTCCATCATAAGTGACTAAATATAGTTCCCAATGCTATACGGCAGGATCTCATTACTTATCCATTCCCAAGGCAATAGTTTGCATCTATTAACCCCAGATTTCCAGTCCACCCCACTCCCTCCTCCTTCCCATTGGCAACCACAAGTCTGTTCTCCATGTCCATGAGTCATTTGTATCATATATTAGATTCCAGATATAAGTGATATCATACGGTATTTGTCTTTCTCTTTCTGAATTACTTCACTTAGTATGAGAGTCTCTAGTTCCATGCATGTTGCTGCAAATGGCATTATTTTGTTCTTTTTTATGGCTGAGTAGTTTTCCATTGTGTATATATATCACATTTTCTTATTCCATTCATCTCTTGATGGACATGTAGATTGTTTCCACATCTTGGCTATTGTGAATAGTGCTGCAATGAACATATCAGTGCATGTTTCTTTTTCAAGGAAAGTTTTGTCTGGGTATATGCCCAAGAGTGGGATTGCTGTCATATGGTAGTTCTATATCTAGTTTTCTGAGGTACCTCCATACTGTTTTCCATAGTGGTTGAATCAATTTACATTCCCACCAACAGTTCAGGAGAGTTCCCTTTTCTCACACCCTCTCCAGCATTTGTTCTTTGTTGACTTATTAATGATGGCCGTTCTGACTGGTGTGAGGTGGTACCTCATAGTAGTTTTGATTTGCATTTCCCTAATAATCAGGGATGTTGAGCATTTTTTCGTGTGCTTGTTGGCCATCTGAATATCTTCTTTTGAGAAATGTCTATTCAGGTCTTTTGCCCATTTTTCCACTGGGTTGTTGACTTTTCTGCTGTTGAGTTGTATAAGTTGTTTGTATATTTTAGAGGTTAATCCCTTGTCAATTGCATCATTTGAAACTATTTTCTCCCATTCTGTAGTTGTCATATTATTTTTTTATGGTTTCCTTTCCCACATTTTTAAATTTTTTTTATCTCAGATTTTGTTTGCAAAAAGATAGCTGTTTTACTTTTCTGTAGTTGGCATTTTCCATGTTTTACTTATTTTGAGTCCCATTACTAAACTTCTCTGAGTTTGTTTCCTTGCTCTTTATTTTTGCAAGTTGCATTTAAATTTATTTTGTCCTTTCTTGTCCTTTTTATAAAAATAGTAGGGTTTTATTCTATTTATTACTAGTAACCCGAGCTAATTACCTATTTAAATTTCAGGTTTTAATAGAATCAGTTTTCAATTTGCCCAAGTTGATTTTTTCTTTTATTTATTGTTTCTCCTATTCATTAGTGGGACATTTTCTTGCACCCATGCCCTAAAGAATATCTTACTTTCTGGAATTAGTTTGTCTCTCAGACTATATTTTCTTGGAAACTGTCCCCATATTTTCCTAAGCTTCTCAGTGGCTGGCACAATTCAAATTCACTTTCTTGGTGTTTCTGGTTCCCTGTCCTTTTCTTAAAATCACAAAATTCATTAATTTATAGTTATGTTAATTTTGCTTATTTCCTTTGGCTTTAATTGGTATAACAAAACACAAAAGAGCAATATCTATCACAGAAATCTGGCACAATAGAAACTAGAAACCCAGTTTGTCCCTTCCAATGTTTTTCTATAAAGGCTAAGTTACTGAGATATTCAGCTCTAACAGAGCATTATTTCGTGTCTTATATCTTGTTTCCCAGTATGTCTACAAAATTCATAAGGAAAAAAAATCTGCTTAGAACCTGTATCTATGAAAATGTTGCTACTTAAAATATATGTATACATATTACTGATTCACTTTGCTGTTCACTGAAACTAGTACAACATTGTAATTCAACTACACTGAAATAAAATTAAAAATACAATATAATACAGTACAATAAAAATAAAATATGTACTCAGATGTGCATATTTGGCTTCTTCAGGAAGATTGTTAGAAATATAGACATATTAGATCAAAATCTGCATTTTACCAGAAATTTTCACGTGATTGGTATGCACAGCATAGATTGAGTAGTATTGCTACATACCATGGCTTACACGTGTTAAGCACTGGTAAAATCATTGTAGATTTTTAGTCACCTCTGAACTAATCAAGATTAGTAATCAAGATCTAATGATTTTCATAGGGCAACTAAAATGTTTGCCTTCCAAATTCCCAGATACCTGCATCTAAAAAATTTTGGGCAATGGGGCCCTATTGTATAGCACAGGGAACTGTATGTGATAGAGTCACTTTACTGTACAACAGAAATCGAAAAATCATTGTAAATCAACTAAACTTTAATTTTTTTAAAAATCAAAAATAAATCTATAATTCTAGCAAAAAATACTAAATTTTTATTGCAGGTTTATTTTTAAACTTTCAGTAGGCAAATTTCAAGTTTGATATTGCAGAGTAAGAATATGAATTTCTCAGGACTTTCAACCAATGCATTTATTTTGTGGTCACTTTAATGTGTATTTTTGATTAAATACTGACTTATTTTCAAGTGATGTCAGTTGCAAGTGATGTATATTGGGGATATCGTATTTTCCTCAAACATTTCTTTCTTTTTTTCTTATGTTTATATTCCTTATTATATCTGGATTGAAAAAAGGTTGATCAAGGATGCAGTCATTTACAATTTGGGGGATTATATTTTTCTTCCCTCACTTAACTTATTAACTAAATTTAATTAAATAACTAAATCTAATCATTCTTATAGATTGTTTAAATTATTATGGTATAGGAGTAGAATGGACAGTTCTGCAAAGATTTGCATTATTTAATCTGTTCATTCTTCTTTGATTATAATTTTTTTACAAATAATTTTTAAATCACAAAAGTGTTATCCTTAAATCATTTCACAAGCACGCTTTCTTAACACTTGTGTTGTCAATCTATTTCTCTATTTTCAAATGATTACTAATGACACTGTATATAAAATTAATAGCTTTTCAGTCATCTCACTGCATTTCACTCTTGCAGCAGCAATTATTAGTTTTAAGTATTATTTTTAAATTTAATTTTATTGAGATGATTATTGACTCACATACAAATGTAGAAAATAATAGAGCAATCCCATTTCTCCCAATGGTAATATATTGTAAATTATCTGGCAATGTCACAACCAGGATATTGATCCATCCACCATCTTATCCAGAGTTCCTCAGTTTTACTTATACACATTTGTGTGTTTGTATATTTAGTTCTATACAGTTTTATGACGTGTAGGTGCATGTATCTACTACTATATTGAGATGCTAAAGAAGTCCACCACAACAAAGATTCAATTGTCATTTTATACCCTCTCTGATTTCTTCAACCCCTACTTTTTCTAACTTCTGGGAATCACCAATCTATTCTACATTTCTAAAATTTTGTCATTTCAAAATGTTATATAAATAGAATCACCCAATATGTTATCATTCAGGTTTGGCTTTTTTTAAATTCAAAGTAGTTCTCTGAAGACCCATCCAGGTTGTTGCATGTATCAATAGTTTGTTTCTTTTCACTGCTAAGTAGTGACACCTGGTACAGAGTCACAAACAAACCACAGTTTGTTTAGCCAGTCACCTGCTAAGGGACATATTGGACATTTCTAGATCTTGGCTGTTTCAAGTGAATAATCTATGAAAATTTGTGTAGGACTTTTTTTTTTTATAACTATGTTTCAGTGCTGTAAATTCTAATTTAATTTTTATGTCAATTGGCTTATTACCCCAACATGTAAAGCACATAAGATTTTTACTCTAAGTTATATCTATAATTGAAAATGGATAATCAGATAATGATAATTCTGAAACATATTCATATTACTGATTGAATGGATTAGGTAAGATGGTAATCAGTGTGATTACATGATCATAGTCTTACACAAGTTTGATGTTTAATATGACTTTAGTTATTTAACCTTTCAAAAGCCAAGACTGAAAGTGCACTGAATAGCAGATTTTATACAAAAATTGCAAACAAATTGTTAGTGCATTCCTAATAGTGCCTAAAACAAGTCTAACCACTGGGCCTATTAAACCTTGAAGAGTTGCCACTATTCACCTGGCAGTAGTTATGCAAATTTCATGCTCAGTTCAAGGTAATGAATAGGGAAGAAAAAAATGAATCTTCTATTTAACAGTTACTTTATAGACTTCCAACACTGGTGTGTGTTTGTGTGTGTATACATATGAATGCCAGTATCTGTGTATTAAGCTTCCAAATTTAACTCATTTATCTTCTAGCCATTCAACAAATTACTGTTAAATGCTTGTTATATGGCAGACCCAAGGCTAATGCTTACAATTTAAAGGTTAAATAATATGATCTTTAGTATGAAAGAGTTCGTTGTTTAAGGCATGTAACTATACGGCTGAAATAAAAAATATCATGTTGCTATTATGGCTAATTAGTATTGCTGGAAGATGGTGGTGGATAATTTTAGTGAACTTGTAATATAGAGAAAATAATTTTTTATAACAAGAAGCAAACTTTCTTTGTGTGTGCAGAAAGAAAGAAAGACCAATTTTTCTTAAGAATATTTTTTCCTGAATAGATATTATTTTGAGATATTAATTTATATTTTAATTCCTCCCCCTTATTTTCTTTCCCATGTAAGTGCATGACATTTTTCACTTAATTCCCTCAGTTATGTGTCAGGAATGACAATGAGAAAACCTGCAACTTTTACTGGCTTTGGTTTTCTAAAATATAAATTCCCAGAGGAATTTAAGTTTGCCAAATGGAAGAAAAGGATCCTTGGATGCAGACTGAGTCTATTAAGGAACAGGAGGGTTGGTGGGTGAATTAATTTTTTTTGCCAAAGTGAAACAATTTCTCTTGTACTAGGGATGAGGTCCGGAGAGTCTGCCTTTCCCCAAGTAACACGTCTTGAGGTCAGTTTTCTGGTAGGAACACCAAGGATGTGGGAGATTATAAGACAAGAATGGCTATCTGGTGCATCTAGGCATCAGGGTTAGACTGCTCATTGCAGATTTCTTTTACTCATAGCAGAGCATCTCCAGACCTGAACAGTCGATGAGGAGTAGGGGACACTGCAGTGACACGTAGAACTGCCTCATTAATGTGCTATAAGACCTTGACATATGGCACAAAAGTAAAATTACAGTGGTTATTACAGTGAAAAGGCCCAAAGAGAAACAATGTTTTATTCGCACACTTGAGTTTCTGGTCTGAAAGCATATCTACTTATAGGGCCCCTCTGTGACAGAAGTGAGTTCCTTGGTTCTGAGTATCTATCCAATACTCAGGGTTTTTGAAGAAAAGGACTGTGCTCTGTTCAGTAGAGAAGTAGGAGGGGCTGATGGAGTCAACCAAAGCTCAGAGGAGGGGCTGAAAGAGAGGAGAAGCTAAGCTTAGCTACACAGAATAAGGAGAGCAAAGTGAACTGACTGTCTAAAGAATAAATGGTCCTGGGCATCTATCCAGAGGAAACCATGACTCGAAAAGACACATGTACTCCAGTGTTCATTGCAGCACTCTATGCAATAGCCAGGTCATGGAAACAACCTAAATGCCCATCGACAGAGGAGTGGATAGGGAAGATATGGTACATACACACAATGGAATATTACTCAGCCATTAAGAAGAACAAAATGACAACATTTATAGCAACGTGGTTGGACCGAGAAATTATCATGAGAAGTGAAACCAGTCAGACAATTAGACAGCAACACCCAATGCTACCGCTTACATGTGGAAACTAAAAAGACACAATGAACTTCTTTGCAGAACAGACAATGACTCACAGACTTTGGAAAACCTTGGTTTTTCAAGTAAGACAATCCGGGGGGGATGCACTGTGGGTTTGGGACACAAACTCTATCAAATTGACTTGTGATGATTTTTTGTACACCTATAATTGAAATAAAATTCATGAAGTTATAAAAAAATCAAAAAAATCTGAAAAGTTAAAAAAAAGAATAAATGGTAAACATATGTGATGGAGTCTCTACACTTCTTCCTTAAATGATTTTTAATAACACTAAAAACAAAAATCCTAAAATGATGAGTGTGACAGGACTGAAAAATAAAAGTGAAGGGATTGATGTTTGCAGTGATTTGAATGAGGTAGATGATGAGAAGCTGTGAGGATAAGGAAAAATCTGACATCTGGGGTACAAACTGATTATTAAGGTAGCTAAAATACGAGTTCACCATGATCTCAGATCTCTCTCTCTCTCTCTCTCTCTCTCTCTCTCTCTCTCTCTATATATATATATATATATATATATAGACATATATATACACATATATATATCCACTATAAAAATGTAGTATATGGTGTCTGTGTGTATTAGTATAAATTTCAAAAGTAAATTTCTGTCTGTCTGGAGGTTGCTGATTTGTTTTCTACTGCATTGATTTTATAGGTCAATCTATACACTATATAGACTTTTTAGTAAGAAACTAAGGTAATAAAAGTAGCTATGTATTATGGTAGTCACTGCTAGAATGATCTATGGAGTCTCCTATCACTGAACATCTATAGGGCCCTTTGATTTTGGGCAATGATATTAAAAAACCTGCATTTTTTTTCAGTGTAATAAGTTCATTGGAGACCAAACCTGGATATAGCTATCCTAGTGTTATCATTTGTGCTATAAAGAGAGGTTTTAAAAAAGCCCAGCTGTGTAAGTAATACTGAGATTTCTCTCTGGGCTTAGAAATAAAGGAGAAGAACAGGCACATTTCTTATGTGGCAGGATGTAGTTACTATTGGTCTTACATTTTTCTTCTCCATTCATCACCTGGAGAGTTTGACATTTACAGTTTGCCAGAGATGAATCTTAGAGGGGAGAGATGGGTCAGTTTGATGCTAAAATCAGCAGAAGCTATAACATTAACACCGATAAAGTTGTCAAACGATCTTGACACTCTCCTCAGTCCCTTGATTTTACTTTTCCCCAGGAGCACCTGAATGCTGACAGATCTGTGCAATTCAAGCCTGGAGTCATTTAATGCAGGCAACGCTTTACTTCACAGCGCAAGTTTCACATTACAGTCATGTGATGTTAGGACAAGTGGAAAGGAGATTTTTGGGTATGTCTTGGGACAAAAATCAGTTCTTTATTACCCCCTAAGAAGACTCTTCCATAGTGTCTTTATCTCCCTTGTTCAAACGTGACCTCAGATTAAAACCTTGCCCAATCTCTAATTTTACAAAATAGCATGAAAAATCTTGGCCAGTTAAAAGTTACAGAGGAAGGAAAAAAAAAATTGAGAGAGAAGCACAGTAGAAATGTTTTAGAATTTGAGAGAAACTGTTGAGAAAAAGTCAATAATTGTATTTTCTATATATAAAAAAGGATAGAAAATAAATATAGGCTAATTAATCAAGTCTTTCTAGACACTGATGGTCCAGTTCAGTTATTTACTGAACTTCTACTGAGTGTACATAGTTAAAATCACTTCAAGGAAATGAAACATTCAAAGACTAAAGAAGTTAAGAATGACTAAATTTATGTAATTACAAACTAGAAGTAGTGACAGGGATCATGCATCCTTGACTTTAAAGTGGGAAGAGTTTGGCAGGGTAAACATCAGCACCATCTCTCTGTTGGAGAGAGAAGTGCAGAAGAGCCTTCAGTAGGCAGTGCACAGTCTTTGAAGGAAAACAAAAATGTTTAAGGAGTCCCCCCTCAACAGAAAGTGGAATATATTGTATATTCTTGGACGGGAACAAAATAATGAAAGAAATGACACTTTAGGAAGATTAATTTGACAGATATTCAGATGAGATGGAAAAAGAAGAGACTGCATGATTTTTGCAGAGTAATATGGACAGTTATGGTAGACTGCAACAGATGAGAAGGAGGAGAAAATATTGTCATAATTATCTTTGTTTGCTAATAAAAGAGAAAGCCATTCTTATGTTGTGGCCTCATTGATGAATTCTAAAATTGATGGTCAAATTTAGAAACCATTGTGTGGAAACCATCTTCGGATTCTTGATGGCCTTTCCTAACCAGAGTTCTTGGGGAGTAAGAGTTTCCATCTAAGTTAATTTCTAGGCCCCGTATAAGGGCCAGTGACCCCTGAAATAATCTCTGTCCCCAGGTACAAGACAGAGCACATATGTCAAGTCCTTAGAATAGAAAGCTACCTCGTTTGTACTATCTTGAGTTTATACTCGTCTCTATCAGATGATGAGGTTTTGTGTATTTTTTGCTGTTGTGTTGTTGTGAATTCCGTTTATCACTCATTATTATTTTTAATGCCCAGTTTCAGTTATTAGATGTTCATCCTGACATGTCACTGGCTGTATCTCTTCTCTGGACACCAACTTCAACTCCTGTATTCTCAACCTTCTTTCTCAGCTATTAGCTTAAGGACTTATACTGGCCTGAATGAATGCAGAACCTACTACTCCTTCTTCTTCTTCTCCTTCTCCTTCTTCTTCTTCTTCCTTTTCTTCTTCTTCTATTTATTTATTTTGCTGCACCCATTGCATATGGAAGTTACTGGGCCAGGGATTCAACCCAAGCCATAGCTGTGACCGACACCACAGCCATGGCAATGCTGGGTCCTTAGCCCACTGTGCCAGGCATAGGACTGAACCCTCAATGCCAAAGAGACAGCACCAGAACCTTAACCTGATATGTCACAGAGGAGCTGCCAGAACCCCACTTTTTCAGTTGATTTTAGCATGAGTTCAATAGCTCTGAACTTGTCTTTGCTGTTGGGAGACATGCTATTTTCATATTTGCTCTTTCGGCGCTTAATTCCTAGTGTTATTCTTGGCTTGTGTGCCAGGGTACTTACTCTGCTTTGGAAATTCTCTGCTAGTTTTTAACTCTATTTTCTGTTGAGAAGGGGGAAATTTCCACCCCTACCTATCTTCAGTTATCATTGCTGGACTAATAATAAAATTGGCACAAGACGGATTAATAAGAAAAAAAAAAACAACAAGTTTAATCCATGTGGACACAAGTCTCGTAGAAATGGAACCCAAGAAGTGGACAAAGCAGGCAGCTTTTATACATTTTAGGCAAAGAAATAATGCAGTTTAAGATAAATTGACAGGACAAGGAAACTTAGGCTTGGGTGTTTAATTAGTAAGGAATTTAATCCAAGTTTGGAGTTGGGTATTAAATTAGTAGAGAAGTAACAAGGTTTGTTGATACTGGCTTTTTGGCCCCTAAATTCCCCATCTCTGGTGATAAGGATGTCTTTCTAGCTCCCAATATAGGGAGGGCACCTGCTTTCACGGAAACAAGGAGGAGGCTGGCAGTTTCTTAAATAACTCTAGTTCAAATACTCCAAATGCTATAGGAGTATATTTTGGGGCAACTTGAGTTGGGTCCCCACACTTCTTTGAATCCTTCAAACTGCTTGCCTTTGCTTTTTTTTTTTTTTTTCTTTTTGTGGCATATGGATGTTCCCAGGTAAGGGGTCAAATTGGAGCTGTTGCTGCTGGCCTATGCCAGAGCCACAGCAATGTCAGATCCGAGCTGCATCTGCGAACTACGCCACAGCTCACAGCAACACCATGTCCTTAACCCACTGAGCCAGGACAGGGATTGAACCAGCAACCCCATGGTTCCTAGTTGGATTCATTTCCGTTGCGCCAAAATGGGAACTCTGTGCTTGCTGTCTTTTGACCACAACATGATTATGCCCATCTTCTCTTCTGTAATTGCCTTGTTTTTTTTTTTTTTGTCTGTTTGGAAGGAAGGAAGGATTTTTTTCCATATTTTTACTAATTTTTTCCCTTAAACACGTCAACCTCCATTTCAAAACCCACTGATTACAGAAATTATTTTTGTCTGTTTATTCTCCACCGCCATGAATTTTATTTAATTTCATTATTTGGTTAACACATCCTAAATAAATTTAAAGTACATGTATACATTCAACTTGTAACCTAATTCATTTTAAAACTAGTTTAACGATTTGTACATAAAGCAAAGGAAAATTAAAATATTTTCAAAATAAAGCAGAATAAAAAGAGGGGCACAAAATAAGAAGAACATTATTATGTCCTAAACTCTTGTCTAGAGCTGGACACACAAACAGTAAGCAAGAGAGAAACATAGCACTTGTCAGAATCATTTTCTAAAAATGAATTCTTCAGAAAAAGCATTAATGAGACCAGTTATTCATATTTGCATCTCCTCATGGAGAAAACGATATGTGATATAAGGCTAAATATTTATAAGAATACTCTTACAGTAATTGTCTACAAATTCTTGAGAAATAACATAACTAAATCTTGTAAATTTTTATGCATTTCTTTAAATTTGTAGCTATATCAAATGGGTACCTTTATTTTGGAAAATATATTTAACAGCACAATATATTGTAGACTATTATTTTTATTCAAAGAATTGAATAATAAAAACTTTATTTTTATTTCAAGAAAACACAAATAAAACTTCAAAATTGAGCTGCCGAAGTCTGATTTCAGAACACCTTCAGGCCATAGACAATCCAACACATAAAAAAAAAAAATTCAAAGCCAACTCAGAAAATGTCTTCCAAGATTAGTCCTAAAAGTTTCCCTTTTGCATATTCTTTCTTTTCCTCCAGCTGATTCACCAAGAACTAATGACTTGATACATTGGCCTAATGAAAAGCCAAGTCTGAAGAGTGCTACCAGTTCAAGGAAAAACAATGAATTCATTGGCCAGCCTCTCTGGCAGCCTTCTCATTTCCTGTAGTCTTCTAGGCTTCTCACTAGTTGTGATGTTAAAAGCCAACAACCACTTGTTTACTAGAATCTAAAGCTAAAGAAGTGTCCTGGTTTATGTATATCTACTTCCTACAAACACACACACACACAATTTCATTTTCTTTCTTGTACAATATGCCAAGATGGAAACACTCCACTTCCAAGCACAGGAATTGTGTGGTGACACACTATGCTTGAATCTAGAAAAACTTCTCTTTTGGGGAATTCCCTGGGGGTCAAGTGGTTAAAGATTTAGCCTTGTCACTGCTGTGACTCGCGTTTGATCCCTGCCCTGGGAACTTCTACAGGCCATGGGTATGGCTGAAAAAAAATTGTCTTACTTAAAAATATTTCTAGATCCCTTTAAATATCTGATTTAAATTTTCATTTCAGTCAGACCAGGAATTCAAGTATCAAAATGTACAGACCTTTTTTTTTCTAAGGCTGCAGTTCTTAGTTACCACATTGTTTTCGCTTATCAGAAATATAAAATTCTTAAGATCTGCAATGATCCCACTAGCTCATTTAGCCCTAGATATGAAAAGAAATTATGCAAGTTAGATAGTGTGACTTGCCCAGATTTACATTACTAGTTAATAGAGGAATCACACAACCAGAAACAAGGAGTGATTTTCTTTCTCTCCTCTCTGGGGACCAATATCTAAAATTTGGCTTTTAGGTCAATATTTGGAGGATATTTTATCTTCATTCATTCATTCATTTATAGCTATCAATTGGCTTCCTTTCCAAGCCTAAGTAAAATCCAAAGTCTTCCTACCATCTAAAAGCACAACCTAGAGTTCCGGTTGTGGCTCAGCAGTTATGAATCCAGCTAGTATCAGTGAAGATGTGAGTTTGATCCCTGGCCTTGCTCGGTGCGTTAAGGATCCGGCATTGCCATGAGCTGTGGTATGGGTTGCAGATGCAGCTCTTATTCCACGTTGTTGTGGATGTGGTGTAGGTCGGCATCTGCAGGTCTGATTGGACCCCTAGCCTGGGAACATCCATATGCTGCAAGTGTGACCCTAAAAAGCAAAAATGAAAATAAAAATAAAAGATTAAAAAAAAGGCACAACCTGATCCCAGCACACTGCTTCTGTGATCTCACTCTGAGTCCTTTTGTCTTCCCTCACGCATAGTGCTTCAGCCACACTGGCCTCCATGTATGTTTTATAATGCATGACATGCTCTCTCCAAGGACTTTGCACTTGTTATTTCTTTCTGGAATGTTCATCTCCAAATACGAACATTCCATAAAATATGTATTGCTTCCTCACTTCTTTTATGTTTCTCCTAAATAGCCTCTAGCCAGCGAAGGGTCACACTTCCCTATTAAAAAATCCTCTTATGCAATGCTAGCTCATTTTTATTCCTCTTACCCTGCTTTATTTTTCTTCATAGTTCTTACCTCCACTCAAAAATATTATATATTTGTTGATTTATTGTCAAGGCTCTTGATAGAATCCAAGTTCCTTGAGAGCAAGGGCTTCATCATTTTAGGAATAGGAGGATTTAGATAAGGCATAGAAAACTGATTGCCGTTGCTTAGGAGATTTGGAATGTAAATAATTATGCTTGGATTAAAAGAAGACTCAACACACATAGGCATGGATGAGCATGTGTGTATGTGGCTGAGTGCAGTCTTGTAGGACACACATATGCCAGAATTAGATTTAGAACCCGCTTTCCCCAAGATGTACTTAGTCAATTTTAAAAAATGATGAGCTTCCACATGTAATTTTGAAATATGAAATTGTTGTATTTGTTCTGTTATCTCTAGCAGATATTTACTTATCAAGAAATATACCTGGTCTCCTTTTTTTCATATTTCCCTTCTTAGAGTTACTTAGTTACTCATTTGGAAATCAGCATAGTAGAGTATAAACCTCATTTCTTCAAATGGGAATAAAATACCTATCACACAGACTTATTTGAAATAATAATCCTTTCATCAACTTGGACTCTGTATGAAAAAAAAATGCTGACTCTACATAAGTGATCGAGTAACTACTAATATTTCTGCCTATTTCTGTAGTTCTAGGAAATCTAGAGAGAAAATTTATAAAGTTTAAAGATATGCTCTCTGTTCTTTTGAGAATGACTTAGGGTACACAGTTCAGTATCATGCTCATTTAAAAATTATTTCTACTGGTAATAATAGCTGAACTGATTGTAAATTGAAAGTGCCTATGGCTCGTTGGTCACCTTTGTGCTGAGCAGTTCTCCTTTTACACTGTGGGAGCATAACAGGGAAACTTGAGTGCATCTACATTCTGTTGCAAATCTAAGCTTTCCCTAACTCAGCATCCAAGAAAGATACAAGCTAAATTCAAATGAGAGGAACTATGCTGTATTTTCTATAATTGACTGTAATTAAGTAAGTAATTTCTAAATGAAGCCAAAGAATATTTCCATGTCAGTTGCCAAAAATGGCAGAATTCTTTGGAGTTCTTCTGTGATACAGCAGGTTAAGGATCTGGTATTGTCACACAGTGGCTCAGGTCACTGCTGTGGCATGGGTTTGATCGTTGGCCTGGGAACTTCCACATGCCGCAAGTATGGCCAAAAAGAAAAAAAAAACGCAGATTTTAAAATTTTTTTAAAATTAATTAATTAATTTATTTTTGGTCATTTTTTTTTTTTTTTAGGGCTGCACATGCGGCATATGGAGGTTCCCAGGCTGGGGTTAAATTGGAGCTGCAGCTGACAGTCTACCTACACCACAGGCACAGTAACAGAGGATCCGAGCCAGATCTGTGACCTACACCACAGCTCACGGCAATGCCAGATTCTTAACCCACTGAGCAAGGCCAGGGATCAAACCCACATCTTCAAGGGTGTTATGTTCGCTAACTTCTGAGCCATGATGGGAACTCCTACAATTTTTTATTTTAAAAGCAGAAATTTTTGGGTGATGCAGCCCAACAGTTGTAGAGAAAGAATAAAAGTTTTATTTTGCCCTTTCAGCCCAAGGGTCTTCCAGTATCACTCTGCTAAAAGCATTATGATTACTTGAATATTGCTATGACTTCATTTTTGGAGAAAATGGGACAAAAATACTTTCAGTGGAACTCGAAACCAAAGTAATGTACAGTTTTTCTGGTGCTATAAAGGTGATGGCTACAGAGAATTCAGGGTGGCAGAAGGAAAAAAATGGAGACTAGGAGAGACTCTCTGATGAAGTGCTCTGGTCTGTTTTTAAATCCCTGTGATTCTCCCATGGAGGTAAGATGCTAGTAGGAACTAAAGCTTGCTCAAGTTATACTAAGTCTTTCATCCATCAAACACATTATTCTGCTTCTGTCAGTGATTGGTACCCAATAAAAACTTATCATTTATCTAGTACTATGTATTTTTAATATACTTTATAGTTATTAGTGAAACATGAGGATCTCCATGTGAGGCTCAATTTGTATTATATCTACGTTACCTTGTGCTCCTATTCTGTGCAGTTTTACTGATAAATAAGTCTATCTCAGTAAATTTGTTAATGAAGTATGTTCAACAAATAAATAAATGACAGTCTTTAAGTCTCTCGAAATCCAAAGAAATCTCTTTATAGTAAACATTTCAATGTATATTTATTTCACAGGAATGGGATCATAAAACACAAATATTTTTTCATACTACTTTTAAAAGAAATTCAATTTTGTTGGCGTATAGTTGACTTACAATGTTGTATTAATTTCAGGTATACCACAAAGTGAATCATATATGTAAATATATCCATTCTTTTTTCCCATTTAGGATATTACAAACTATTGAGTATATTTTACTGTGCTATACAGTAGGTTTTTATAATCATCTAATTTATGCAGTAGTGTGTATATTTTATTCCCACCCTCCCAATTCTCCCATCCCCCATTTGTTTCGCTTATGGTAAGATTGGTTTTGAAATCTGTGAATCTGTTTCTGTTTTATAAGTAAGTTCTTTTGTATCATTTTTATTAGATTCCACATGTAAATGATATCATATGACATTTGTCTTTCCCTGACTTAACTTCACTCAGTATGATAATTTCTAGGTCAATCTATTTTTCATTTAATTAATTGCGGACATTTTTTTAAAAGATCCATTTGTGTAGTATACATTATATATGATTTGATTTGAAGGACTGTAATTTTTTGTTTGTTTGTTTGTTTTTTGCTTTTTAGGGCCATACCCATGGCACATGGAAGTTCCCAGGCTAGGGGTCAAATCAGAGTTACAGCTGCTGGCCTACAACACAGCCACAGCAACAGCAACGGGGGATCCGAGCTGTCTGTGAACCACACCCCAGCCCAAGGCAATGCCAGATCCTTGACCCACTGAGCTAGGCCAGAGATCAAACACAGCTCCTCATGGATGCTAGTTGATTCGTTTCTGCTGTGCCACAGTGAGAACTCCTGAAGGACAGTAGTGTTTTTTGTTTTGTCTTTTTAGGGCCACACGGCATATGGAAGTTCCCAGGTTAGGGGTGGAATCAGAGCTATAGTCAGTGGCCACCACAGGAACTCCTATAGCTGTGCTCTTAATATATGAAATAAGAAAAAGGCAGAGAAGGATCAATGTGCAAAGTGATTAATCAATACTGCTAATATTTTGTTTTAAATCTTGACTTTATAACCTTAGATAACATTTTAAAGTGAGAAGAACTGACTGTATGGAACAGGAGAGCTTTGAAGTGAGTGCTCAGGAGATCTGCAGACAGGTAAGTATGGAAATTGAGTAAGCACTTGGAAACTTTTGTAGCAATTTGCTGGATAACTCTAGGTTTGTTAAAGCTAATCATGAAAGAATAAACTTGAATTTTTGTTTTTACTTTTAAATTTCATTTATTAGCAATTTATTTTAATGTGCATTATAGAAGTTTGGGCCTTCAGTGGAACAGTAGTTTTGCTTGTAATTTCTTTTATTTTTTTTAATTGTATGTTTCTAGTAATTTGTTTTAATACATATTACGGAAGTACTGGTCTTCAGTGAGTTGTGGGGGAAATCATCCTTCACTGCAGAAAGTTTGAAGATACTGATAGCAGATTTTGTAGATTCTGCAAATCCTCAGGTCAAAATCAAGGTCAGCAATTAAATTCTCAAATGGTTGAAAAGACTGAGAAGATAAGGGATATGAGTTAGACTAAGAACTCTGGGACTCTATATCATGAAGGAGAGAACAAGTGAGTATAGTTGTAGGAGGAAGCCAGCCCTCAGAATTTCAAATTAGATGGAAGGGTACAAAAGAGAGGTAATCAAAGTGTGGAGAGAGGGAAACACACTTGCTGATTGCAGGCTGGTCACCCAACAGTTTGAAAATGCTATGACAACTGCTACATCTGAGTTTCCTTATAATTTGCTCTCTCCTTTTAGGAGAGGCTAGAAGTATCAGATCAAGGTGTTGGCAAGGCTGGTTCTTTCTGAAGGTTGTGAGAACTGTGAGGGAGCTTCTCTTCCTTGCCTCTCCTTGGCTTTTGGTGGTTTTCTGGCAATCTTTAGCATTGCTTATCTTGTAGGTGCATAATCTGCCTTCAAGCTTGCATAACATTTGCATTATGTGTGTATGTCTCTGTCCAAATTGCCCCTTTTTATAAGAAATCTAGTGATATTGGATTAGGGCCTGCCCTTATGGACTCTTTTAACTTGATTATCTCTGCAAAGACTCTATATCCAAATGAGGTCATGTTCTGAGATTCTAAGGGCTAAGATACATATCTTCATTTCTTTTTTAAGGAGGGACAAGATTCAACCCTTAACAATCATTATTTTTGTCCGAATTCTTAAACTATTCTTTGAAAGTCTCAATTCTAATGGCTGCATAATATTCTTATTGCTAAGATAAACCATATTTTATTACCATATTCTTTTGTTGAACATTTATTATTTAACCTTTTTCAGCTTTATACATAATAGTGCTATGAATAGACTTACATGGAAATATTTTGTGTATCTCTGAGTATGTACTTAATTTAAATTGTTTAAAATAAAACTATTTAGTATGAGTATGAATATTTATGAATTTTGCTATTTCTAGCCTAATTTGTCCCCCAAAAAATGTTATCAAACTATTTAAAAATCTAGTCAGCAAAAATTTGCCACTGCTTTAATGTCTTCTTTTTTGCTTTTAATGAGGTTGAATATATTTTATGTTACTGTGCTATTGTTCTTTTTCATATGGGCTACCAAACTGCTCTGCTTATTTTAGTACAGGAGTAAGTTAGTCATCTTCTGGCTGATTTATAGGAGAAAATTTCAATATATATCACATTCATATAGAAAGAGCCTATTTTAGCTGTCATGTTTGAATATACAATATAAAATAAAATATAACATTACTCAAAATATGTATAGGTTCATCTTTTCATCAACAAAATTATAATCTAAAAAAATCCAAAATTCATTACATATTAAATTATCTATAGGAAATATTTGGGATTTTACATTCTGATAGAAAATATAATTCTAGTTATCCAGCTGCTGCAGAGGCTTATACATCAATGAAAGTTAATTATAAGTTTTCTCTGACACAGAAAGGTGGAGTGACTTTCCAATGTCATAAAACTAGGGAATGGCAGAAGTGGGAATAGAATTCAGGTCTACTGAATCCCAGTGCAATACTTTAGTGGGTAGACAACTATGATTTGTTGTGAAATAATAATTGCTAATTACTTTGGGTATTCCTTTCATCCTTAAAAGATCTAATAATGCTCACAAGTTCATAAAGGTGTTTTATCCAATGGACAATGATGCTGTATAAGAGGATTTTTCCTTTACTATCATGTCAAATAAACGTTTTAAATCTGATGACAGTTCCAAAGGAATTCTCTATTGGCAGGTGTTGACCTTCTGTCTACAGTGGGTGATGGGCATATACAGGGTCTCTCCACCAAATGTGCAAATGCTAACATTTACTGTGTTCCTTCTCTTTAGCAGGTGTTTATCATGATTTATTCCCCATAAAATTTATTCCCCATAAATTTATTCCCCATAAAATTCAAAGAGGGAATAATGTTACAGATTAGATGCTAGTGCTGAAATTGGCCCCAAGTCAAGCAAATCGAATAGGAGAGTCAAAATCTGAACTCAGATCAAACTCCAAAGATCCCATTCTTTCCAGGACACTACAGTCTTTCCACACACTGTGAAAGAGCACAGGTAGTTTATCTTGTATCCTGAATGGCCATGGAAGAAAACAGAGACTCATGGTGTAATGAATTCTGTGGGAATACTTTTTTAAAACAGCATCATTAGAACAGAAGCAAGGGTGAAAGGAAGCAACATTTATTGAAGGCTTAAAAGATATCACTTAATCCTCACATTCATAATTTTATTATGGCTCTTTCATTCATAGGGACATTGAGTTTCAGAGAGGTTAAATAAACTGTCCAAGATGGTAAAACCAGTTGGTGCTAGAACCAGAATTAAAAGGATATATGCCTGATGGCACAACTTGAGAACTTCCTGATATTGCCTCCAAGTTTAGAATTTTTTTTTTCAAATTGAAGAGGATGTATAGAAATTCGATTAATAGATAACATACATTATTTTACCTACTCGTCAATACTATTATTGTGCAGTTTAAAAACAGGTTTTTTTGTTTTTAAAAATGTGTGTTTATTTGTTTTTTTGATTTTCTAATTTATTTATTGGTTTATGTTTGTTTTTTGGCCTCCCTGCGACTTATGGAATTCCGGGGCCAGGGATCAGATCCGAGCTTATGCCAGACCCTTAGCCCACTGTGCCAGGCCAGGGATCAAACTTGTATCCCAGCCCTCCAGAGGCACTGTAGATCCTGTTGTGCCACAGAGAGAACTCCAAAATGTGTATTTATTAACAGATAATCAACATTCAGAATACCTGTGCAGCTAATAATTAGCCTATAATAAATCTTCCAGACAAATGTTATTGTGGCTTTATCTACGTAATACTTGAGTTTTCTTTCTTTTAAATATCTTGGTTAGTAGTATCTGGTACAGTATTGGCACTTTAATGTCAGTATGCTTAAGACTTGTCTGAAAAGAAAAGATGCAGATACCTGGGTTCCAGTTCACATATTTGGCTTTAGTGTCTGGGGAAGAGCCATAAAATTTTCAACAATTCTTCCTGAATAACAAGCACTGCAATAATCGGGGGGGGGGAAGCATAAATAAATTCATATAGAAAGCTATGTTTTAGAACTTCATGGAAAAATTTTAATGGAAAATCCCATTGTACAGAAGTAATTCTGAGACTTTGGTGTACATTAGGATCAACAGGATTATTAAAATTAGGCTCCTGGAGATAACAGTTCAGAAAGTCCTAGAAATAGACATGAGTGGGTAAGGCATATTTATTGATAACAAGCTCAACAGACTATTCTATATTCTATGAAAGTTGGGAAAATGGTGCTATAGAATTATGCAGATTTAAAAATTCATTATGATATTGTTGATGAAATGACTTAAGAATCCTAATATTCTTCCACTGAGTGGTTTTGGTTGAAAGAACTGTGCATTATTTTCTGTCTGGTCACATCTGCTTGGTGATATCTGAAATCTGTTAAGAATGAAAACTGTATGTAGTGACAGAATGAGGACTTTATTTATTTTTCAAAAAAAGTTGTTATATTTTATTGTTTTTCTTAACTCTGTTATTAATTTAAGGAAATTCTCGATTCTTCTCTATAAACATTGGGTTTTTTAATTTTTTTAAGACTTTTATTTTTTCTATTACAGTTGATTTATAATATTCTGTCAGTTTCTGCTGTACAGCAAAATGACTTTTTAAATACGATG
The DNA here is from genome assembly GCA_004024745.2 of Catagonus wagneri. NCBI lineage: Eukaryota > Metazoa > Chordata > Mammalia > Artiodactyla > Tayassuidae > Catagonus > Catagonus wagneri. Next base: position 3,696,174 of record PVHT020000143.1, read on the forward strand.
TACTCTTGGGGACTTGGCTACCAAATGTTAGTGGGCCTTGCATTTGGCCCATTTTCTAAATTAGACACAATTTTTATGTGTACTGTTCAGAATCCCATCTCCCCGGAAGTGCAGAACTGTTGATTCAGGTACTCTTCATTGTCTGACTTTAATTTTCATATATCAACCACGGGTGATGGTATCAGGTAAATTTTAAAAAAATAATAATGAATTCAATATTATACTTAAGAAAGAATCTAAAATACCTTTTCTGGGAGTCAGAAAAATCAGAGCTCAGAGTACAGAAGCTGCATAATTTTAAAGCATCTTAGAAAAACTGACTGAACTTCATTTGGGATTATGTAATAGGGCCCCACTGAGAGAGAGTGCCAGAAACATCATTAAGCAACTTATTGCTGACTTTAAGTATGACGATAAATGGGTTATTCACCAAACAAAGTGATATTGTTATAAAGAAATACAAGGAAGATTTTACTCTGGTATAAGAATCAAGAATAGCTATTCTTAACCAGATAGTTTATTTTTATTTTATAGACACTAAGAACCATAAGAGTTATTTGATTTCCTATTTGAGTTAACTTCTGGAAAATTATAACCCAGTTTTTATTAAGACATTATTTGCCTTAATATCACTGCTAGATATATTGTATTTTTCTATACTTATATTTCTTTTTGTCCCATTTCATTTATTTTAAATACAAAATCCAGCTTCTTGTAAAGTCACTATAAATCATGTATCATGATATGATCAGGTAAAAGTAAATTAAATAAACTGATGATTAGTAAAACATTTTTGATTAATGTAATATTTAAATTGTTTTGTATGTTATATTGCTTCACATTAATCTAAACATTGTTTTCTTTTTAAGAAAACAAAATCTTAGGCATGGTTCCATATAGTTAACTATGTGCTCTTTCTTTTTTTTTTTTTGTCTTTTTGGGACCACACCCATGGCATATGGCATATGAAAGTTTCCAGGCCAGGGGTCGAATAAGCCTATACAGCACAGCCAAAGCAACACCAGATCTGAGACTCATCTTCCACCTAACACCACAGCTCATGGCAATGCCGGATCCTTAACCCACTGAGCGAGGCCAGGGCTTGAACCTGCGTCCTCATGGATCCTAGTCAGATTCATTTCCCCTGTGCCACAGTGGGAACTCCTGATCAGATTTTTTTTAAAGAAACACTTATGATTAAGGATAGCTTTATTGTCTAGTTTCTGATAAACATACTCAAAAAATAATTGATAGCCACTCCTTTCACTACATCCTTCAAAAAACCCAAGAGGGTCCCCTCAGCTAAGCACATAACCCCTCTATTTTACATGTAAAAAAACATTATCTCCTGGATATTACCAGACCAGGATTTTTCATAGAGGTGTGGGGTGAAGGGTAAGTTTAAAAAAGTTTAACCTAGGAGAGAATTCAGAAAGGAAGCTATAATGTGTAGGTTCAGGCCATAATAATTAAGTATTTGCATAGTTGACTGCAACCCTTTTTAAGCAATGTACCAAATGCCAGGCTGTTTTACATAATGGATATGGGAGAAGAAGTGACACATTCTAAAGTAATGGCACACATTAATAAAAGTTTGCACAGTGTGTGTCCTTCATGCAGGTTGTGGTGACAAATATCCATGCCTTTACAAACTACATGACAGTATGTTGTTTGGTCCTCTGGGACTTGCCTGCCAATTTGCTGTCTATCATTTATTTTCCGCTGTGGTGTGTACACTTTGAGTGATCTGAACAGAAGGTCACAGCCAGTGAAGTTTCTTTACCAAACATTTCTTTTATTCCTGTCTGGGGCTTTGAGTGGTTCACTTTTAGTTTATTATACTTCATTTTCGTAAATGTCCCAAAGAGACCCAGAGTAAGGCCTGGAACCCAGGTCTTCCATCAATGTGTTTGCTCTTGTGCTCCTGTGGTTTTCCCAGTTCACATTTCTATATATAACTGCTGAAACGTTTTCAATACGCTTTTATTGTCCTTAACCTTGTCTCTTGTTACTTTTAAGGTTCTTAAAAAAAGGGGGGAAAAAGAAAGGAAAAAAGAAGCTTTTCTCAGTCTCTATTTCGATACCTATTAGCTATAAGCAGATGGGCAGCAATACTGCTCTTAAAATTGCATCTCTGAATCAAAGTTCTCCTCACTCGGGCTCAGCCATCAAAGTCGAGGTGGGTGACTGACTGATAGTTAAATAGCATATCACCAGAGATCAGGATACAGCATTCTCACTACATAAAATAACTTGGCCTGTTTTAAGCTGAGCAAGCACAGCAAATTATCTTTTTATCTCCCACTTTTATTTCTAAGCCAGCGTTTAACAATGGACCTTTACAAGGGGACATATTAAAACATCACCCCATCATCTCAGGTTTTAGTTGTCCAATGGTGAAACTGAAAGAGTGCACACACAGGGGGAGGACACCGTGCCTTTTCCAGAAGAGACAACCCTGTAATCTTGTCTAAAACACTCAATTACAGCCATGATGGGGGTAGTGGACATTAACACCAGGGCTGCTCCCAGCACCCCCAAGGCGCCAACACCTGGATAGTCTTTTATCCTCTGCCTCATCATTTCCAATGCAGTATTTTTAGCTCCTCACAAAGCTGGCATGCTGGGCATCTGTCCCTCCTCCCCCACTATCTCTCATCCTCTCTCATTTCGAGGCAGGCGGGGAACTGGTGTAACAGCTGAATTGTGAGCTAGCTCTGGACAGATGTCTGCACTGTTTCTCTACCTTCTATGCAGACATTCTGAGCTTGGCCAGAAGAATCAGAGCAGAGGAGAAGAAGGAATTTGCTCATATTTGGGCCAGATTTCAATTCGTTCGAGTGTGGTACCTATTTAATTTGAGAGGAGTAACAATGTGGTAAGCAAGTTCTCCATAAAACCCCCACTACCTGCAATGTCTTTGAGACTTTTCTTTCTGGGAGCACACAGGCAACCAGTGTTACCTGGGGCAACACATCATTTTTAAATATACCAAATATACAATTGTGAGGCATGACTTGTGAATTAAAGGCTTTATGTTCTTGAATCTTTAAAAATGGTTTCTACCTTTTGACACATTTTTAAATTCAGTCCATTCAAAAATTACAGCTCTCAATCATGTTCTATTTTCAACATTTTCATTAATATACATGTTAATTTCATGCCTATGTCAGCCAACTGTGAAACCACATTTGATCAGTGATTTCCAAACTTTCAAACTACTGTCAACATGTTTTTGTGAATAAAATTCTTATTAATCCAGCATGCTTATTTCTTATGAAGTAAAGAAAAATACCTAATATTAATAATATTATATCAATTGCTTCTTCACTACAGATTGAAAATAAGATTTTATTTATTTTACTTATGTATTTATTTATTTAGTCTTTTGTCATTTCTAGGCCCGCACTCACAGCATGTGGAGGTTCCCAGTCTAGCGGTCTAATTGGAGCTACAGCTGCTGGCCTACACCACAGCCACAGCAATGCAGGATCTGAGCTGCATCTGCGACCTACACCACAGCTTACGGCAACGCCAGATCGTTAAACCACTGAGCAAGGCCAGGGATCAAACTCACAACCTCATGGTTCCTAGTCAGATTTGTTTCTGCTGTGCCACGATGGGAACTCCTTTTTATTTTATTCTATTTTATTTTATTTTACTTATTTTTTTTTAGAAAATATGATTTTAAATTGAGGTACCTTTCATAAAAGCACATTTTAATCTTTCCCAATATACTGTGGCTTAAGTAACGTGTTATGTGCTCTATTGTTTTGATGATCATGGTAACCAATGTGTTTGTAAACTAAACATAAATCCAAAATCTTTCAACTCCATGATTTGCTGTGCCAGGCCTGGCCTGGTTCCCTTGCATATCCATTGCTGACAATTCCCATATCTGCTCTGTATTGCAGGGTGCTGTGCCTGCCATATCCTCAGTGTCCCTTGCCAATAGGTTCCATTTAAATTTGTGCAACAAGAAGCACTGGAGAGAGATAGGATGCATGAGGAAGAGAGAAGGTGGCCCTCTCCCTCTGCTTTGGTAGATGTGTCTGAGCTTGACTGAGTCTCTGTGTGAACCCAGCTTTTATCAGGCAGTCCCTCCCTCCACCATACTGGCTCTTACCTGCTTCAATCCTAGATTGTGTCTGGTGGTCCCAGCTCCCAATCACCACTAAAACTATGGCTTCTCTTTGTTTCTGTAGGTTTTGGTAGCTTCCTGCTGCTCCTTATCTCGATTTGTCTCATAATTTCAGCTTAACTAACATCTTTTTAACAGATCCAGTGGCCATGGGAGAGCTCTTCAAGAGAACCTGCTGTGGGGAGCATAATTGACTGACAGCTCCCAACTGTTGTACGTTTAGCTACAATATGGATTTCATGCCAAGGCCACACTTACCCCAAACTGCTCTCAGATGTGATTATGAATGATGGGGCTGTTAGAATCAGGCCAGCAATGGAGAAGGCAGGATTACTTAAATGGGCAATCTTTGCTTTTTAGCCTATCCCTGTTCCCAGAACTGTACTGGGATCTGAGACTTTTCCTACCTAATCTTCCTTCCTTCCTTCCTTTCTTCCTTCCTTCTCTCCTCTCATGGTTGTAGACATGCATCATGATCTGACTGCCCTCTCCACCTACTGTTGCCCCCCCACTTCCCTTAGTATTGTAATCTGTACTGTGAACATGTAAGGAAGAGGATATTGGATTTTTCAAATGTGCTTATTCATAGAACACTATCTTTAGAGAACCTTTGGGGGGATATTATCCTACGCACATTCTGTGGGGGAATAGTCACATAATTTTTAAACAGTAATTTATCACCTTGAAAGTTTCCTACTTCTTTTCTAATTAATCAAGAGGTGGAAGGTAAAATTGAAGAGTTTACTGCAATTAAGGCAGGAAGGACTTTGTTAAATTGATATTAGATGGCAGTGTGGGGAGATGGCTGTGCTTTAAAAGGATGGAATGTGGTTTATTCAAAGAGAAAGAAAATTATTATGTTGTTAAGGGTCTACAACGTGCCAGGTAATATATTAGGCTTCCCCATAACAGCAAGCTGCATCTGACTCTAAAACTTTTCCGTGAAAGCTCTAAATGTGATTATTAGCAAGACAATCATTTTGTATTTCCACCTCGGTTTGAATAATTTGATGAAGTACTCTCTTATATTTTCCAAGGAACATTTTGTTCCTACCACCACCATATCTTGATTTGATTGATTTCTATATTGCAGTAATATGAAAATGAATTTAAACATTTATTTTAACTGAATAGAAATAAATCAGTTTTATCATGTGTGTTTTTGGAGATGTGCTTTTTTTGCTCCCTTTTTGCTTCCTCCTTTGGAAGCTGGTTATGAATTTAGCACATTTACGCATTTTGTTTCCTGAAGTATCTAACGTCTCATTTTCTTTCACAATCTCTTTTTGTTTTCTCATAACATTCTTATTTTTATATGTCTAAATTGAATTTTCCTCTAGACCAATTAGAGGATGACAATCTGATGTTTATTTGTCTTTATTTATTGGTTGAGCCAGCACATCACTAAGGTTGTTCTATTTAAAGATGAGAGCACACTGAGAACACTGCTAAAGAGCTGCTTGATTAGAAAGAGTCAACAATCAAAATTAATGTTAAGCAAATTTCATGTTCATTAAAATAAATGTGCAAATAAAAGGCATCCCAGTAAATAATTTATTGCTTCATATAGTGTTTGATTTTACTTATTTAGAAGCCACACAAAGATTCCCAAATTTTCATTCATTCATTTATTAATCCATTCAGTCATAAGTAAAAGCAGATTGAATGATTCCTTTGATCTTACATTGAATAGCTAATAGGGAACATAATATCTATCTATTCACTAATTAATTCACTGTGTATTGAATTCCTTCTATGCACAATGCACCATGTTAAGTGGCTGTGGATATACATGTAAAAAATAAAAACTAGCCTTGATGGCCCTTCTGTTTTACCAGTGGACTTTCTTGAAGCAGATCAATTTTGGGTCTTTTTATATACTTTGGATTCCTACAATCATATTCTCTCTAACTCTCTTAATTACTCCTGTACTCCGAGACTGACTACTGTGTAATGCTGTACTTGTTGCCTAAATAGTTGAATTTCCTCCCATCAAGATCAGCTGGCTGTAGTCTTTTGAACATTTGTTCAAAGCAAACAGTGCAATTACATTCCACAAAATCCTAACATTTTTAATCATTGGAAATAGTAAGACCCTCTTTTTTTTAAGTTAATTATTTTTTTTCCATTATAGCTGGTTTACAGTGTTTTGTCAGTTTTCAAGGTGACCCAGTCATACATGCAAATATACATTCTTTTTTCTCACATTATCATGCTCCATCATAAGTGACTAGATATATAGTTCCCAGTGCTATACAGCAGGATCTCATTGCTTATCCAGTCCAAAGGCAACAGTTTGCATCTATTAACCCCAAATTCCCAGTCCATCCCACTCCCTCTCCCTCCCCCTCGGCAACCACAAGTCTGGTCTCCATGTCCATGATTTTCTTTTCTGTGGAAAGGCTCATCCGTGCCGTGTATTGGATTCCAGTTATAAGTGATATCATATGGTATTTGTCTTTCTCTTTCTGACTTACTTCACCTAGTATGAGGGTCTCTAGTTCCATGCATTTTGCTGAAAATGGCATTATTTTATTCTTTTTTATGGCTGACCAGTATTCCATTGTGCATATGTACCACATCTTAATCCATTCATCTGTCGATGGACATTTAGGTTGTTTCCATGTCTTGGTTATTTTGAATAGTGCAGTCAGCCTTTCTTTGCTTGGATGATCTCAAATATCAATGGGGAGTAATGTATGTGAAAAGTATTGAAAAAAGGTATCACGAAACTAATGTTTAATTGTGCTGAGCACCTTCCCAAATTGGGATCTCACTTAGTTCTTATAGCAAACCTGTGATGTAGGTGGCAGATGTGGAAACTTTCACACCTCATGTCTGACACAGCTGAAGTTCCAACCTCAGATTTCTGGTGTCACTGGAGAATTTTGTCCCTGTCACACTGGAGATTTAGCAGCAGGGACCTTAAATAACATCTGATAACTTTGCATTGGCCATGTGTTTTTATTTCTATGTTTCTTACTGACTGCCATTTTGGGAGAAAGGAAGAGAGAATATTTAAATTGTCAAGATACTTTGTTGTCAGTATGGTTTAGAGGTGCATTGAACAAAGGACACTATTAGTAAAGAGAGTGATTGAGAATAAAACTATTGAAAATGACATCAATTCAAGCTGATTCTCTTTCTATAAAACACCAATTATAAAGCAAAAATGAAAAATATGGGATGGAGTGATGTATTTGCAATAATTTTCCCTTCTCTAAGATTTAATTATTATCATTATATTTAATAGGAATACTTCAAAAGAACTTATTTCCTCACTGTCAAGCATGCAGGTAGATGAAATTTTGCTGAAGCCTTTCTTTTTCTTTTTCTCTCTTTTCCTTTTTTTTTTTTTTTTCAAAACTGGTGAACAGAGTAGGAGGGATTTCTTTAGTCACTGTAGAAGAATATCATTATCTTAGATTTTACATAATACAGTCTTATACAACATTTAAACAATTAGCAACTTGTGCCTTTGTGAGCTTTTAGTGTTAAATTGTTCTCTTTGAAAGCTATTTCAAGTTATAGCACATTCTCTGGCCTTGATGACCATCTAATTCTTTGCCCAGTCTTTCTCTTCCCAGTCTGGTGAATAGTGTCCAAGAGATGCATTGATACTACGCATTGCACAAAGCATAAATGGGCATAGGAGAAACAGAAAGCTCCTTTGCGAAGTACAAAACAATTCCCTAGATGCTGTAAGATTATAGAGGTGAAAAAATACTCAGAAACAGACACAGAACAAGTAAAATGAAGTGAATATACGAATGAATAAACAATTTAACAGGAAGTCTATAGTAATCTAATTGATTAAAGGAATCAAATATGTTCCTGTTTTCCATTGGAACATATCTCCTAATTTGATTGTGGTTCATCTTGGCTTCTTTGCACCTTCTTTGTGGGAGGTAATAGTTAAAACAGGAGCATTTTGTCAAGTTGAAGGAAAAAGCACCATGGATAGATGGGTGGACCCAACTTTTTAACGGGGGATGTTAAGGCACAAAAAGGGATGTAGAATGCAAAGATTATGGATACGTGATTAGAAAGAGTTAGGAAAAAGGATCTAGAAACTGTTATAAATGGATAACTTAGCAATGATACTTTTATTTTATCAATGCCCATCATATATAAAAATATTTTTTCTATGTGTTTTGGTAGTATCTTAGTGGTTTCCCCTAGTAGTGGTCAAAATACATGCAAAGTATTTTGCCTATATAAATTATTGCTACACTGAGACTAAAGTAAATTAAAAATCCTTCTTAGAAGTTTTTTTTCCCTTATACTACATTGTGATTTAATACATAATTTTCAAGCTTAAATTTATTTATGTTTCTTCAGGCTCTATTTGGTTATGATATTATTGATCTCTGATAGTGTATAAACAGCATGTAGCCACTAAACAACAATAGAGTCAACAGTATAAAAGCAATAAAGAAAAAAAGGGGGAAAAAACTTCTAATAAAGCCTAGTGTCATTAAAATTTAAAATAACCAAATATGATAAATAAAAATATTAACACTTTTGAAAAAGAAGATTCAGATTTAAATATTATTCTCAAGCTAAAAAAAAGGATGTCAATAACTATGTTACAGGGTCTGGTGAGGGTGCAAAGTGATGACCCAAGCAGAATGCTTCATAAACTAAACTGCCACATCTGTGGAAGTACTTCTATTGTATGCACACACACCAAATCAAGTTGTAAAATGAGGTTGGTCTTTTTCTTTCAGAAGTCATCCTCCATTGGGATGGCCAGATTGAATTTACACAGACATGGAAAAAGAAAAATTCCTCTGCCCTAACAAATGAAGAGTGAGATCATATCTTAAAGCTTTTCATTCACATAAATAACATGTGGACAGTTGAGTTTGGCAAGAGACTCAGAGGCAGGAAACATACTAATTTTGTGCCAAGTAACTTGAATACTCTTTTACTTCTCTATAAATCTTTTTTTGCAGAAACAGATGTTTTGCCAACTGGGAATTCTTCAGCTAACTGAAGCGAAAATTCTGCGGATGGGATGGTGGCGGTGGTAAGGTCCTTCATTCTGTTAGAAAAACAAAAACTATCTGAGATAAAAATATGTTTATGCTTGACCAACTTGGGGGTAATTTCATTTGGCCACCAGTAATTCAAAATAAGAAATATTTTATAAATAGTATTCAAGAGAGAGAGTATTAGATTCTAAATGCTAGTATTGTTCAATTGTCAAAAATTATATTCATGTCACATTTAAAAAACACTGTATACCTCTAAACTCCTATGCAAACGTAAGGTAGAAGTCTCAGTTTATAATTTTTGAAAGTGTACTAAATATTTTGTGGTTTTTGGCAAAGTATCTCAAGATCTACTGGAAAATTATAACTGTATTTATTTTATTTTCATAGGTGTCATCACACTTTGAGCAGCTGTGACAATTTGCTGGAATAACTCCATCCAAAATTATTACTGTAAATGGAAGTCCTATTTTTCTGCCCCAAGTGTATTCTTAATATTAACAGTTGGTAATTAGTCTGTCCTTTGGAGAGACTCTGAACAGTTCTGAAGAGCATTCTGTACATTTAATCAGAAGAACACTTTCCCCACAAAAGCAGACAATAAAATATAACATTGAATTGTGATAGATTTTACTAATTGCTGATGCTATCTACATTTTGTTGCATTCTTTAATATTCTAAGGATAACTTTCTTTTTCTTCTCTAATTCCTTCTCGAAAACCCTAATTTAGAGAAAATGCAAAATACCTTATTATAATAACATTTATCTGCCTGGAGTGAGAACTTGCTATCTTTTCATACCCATCTAGGCAGCAGCAGTCTGGGTTTAGATAGCACTTTGGATTTAGACAGCATATACCTTCTAGAGTTATTATTTCAGAATAATAGTAGACATTTAAATAACTTCATTTTCTTTTGTGTAAATCATTATAATTTCCAAGTACTTTTATTTGATGTTCCCTTGCTGTTTCATTCAAGCCTTCCATGAGACTTAGGAAGCAGATGTACATCTGCAATATATTATAATTGTTTAATTGAAATAAATCATTTTTATAATTTACTAGATTTTTCTTATGAGTGCTCCTTCCCAGTCCAGGCTACTTAGAATCAAGTAAACTCAATCTCTTCATTAATTCCTTTTTTTGTGTGTGTGTGTGTTTTTGCCTTTATGTAGGGCCGCACCCACGGCATATGGAGGTTCCCAGGCTAGGGGTCTAACAGGAGCTGTACCTGCCGGCCTTCGCCACAGGCACAGCAACACGGGATCTAAGCCACGTCTGCAAACCTACACCACAGTTCACGGCAACGCCGGATCCTTAACCCACTGAGCAAGGCCAGGGATCGAACCCGCAACCTCATGGTTCTTAGTCGGATTCGTTAACCACTGAGCCACGAAGGGAACTCCCTCTTCATTAATTTCTAACTGAAAATTTTGTTCCAGAGGATAATGAAAGGTTATGAGAAGTTAATAGGTAGAGTAAAATAAAATAGTGAATAAGATATAGTAGGTGATATTTAACTTAGCATATTAATAGACTAAAACATGTATTCCATTGCTTGTCTAAGGACTGAAAAACATTGTATTAAAAGTAAAATTAAAATTTGATTAAATTATTTTATTTTCATGGAAGTAAATAATCATATATTAGCTTTTGATACAACTTTGTGCTTTAAAAGATTTTATTTACCTGTAGGCACCATATTTATATATACCAGTTTTCTTTCGTAGCTACTTTAAGTGGTCATCAGTCACAAAATTGATAAGGTTTTACCCAGTAAGGTCATTTACATACTTTACTTTTTTATAATCACAGTTAGAAAATTGTCTCATTAAAATAGTTGCATATAGTGAAAAGCACACCCTGCTGGCACCTTAATAGGTCACTCATTCACATATCTGTGCTCACAAGTTGGAGAATATACTTTATCTAGAATAACAGAACTAATGTTAGACTCTACTGCTTATTAGAGAAATTTAAGGAATTTTTACGAAACCAACTCAACAAACTTAAAAATGAAGAAATCATCCAAAGCTTCTCCTGAAGTTACTGCCATGTATATATTACTACAATAGGTTTTACTGGAGTTGAATAGAGCATATGGGCTATATGGTTCAATGTAAATTATACATACACGGTTTCATTTATGCGTAACCATTTTAATAGTGAATTATTTGGGTAGCAGTTAATATCTCCTGGATAGCAGCCAGAGAGAGAGTGATTATGATAATACATTCGGTTACTAAATAGGCTGAATACTTCCAAGCTTCCAATGATACAGCTGTTAACGACAGTGGCTTTGCTAGTTAATCAGATGTTTTGCCACTGGGGATTGCCCATGTGAATCGAATCTGACAGAGGCTTCTGCTTCACCTCAAATGTAATGACACAAGTATGTCACTTATTAAGGACTCCAGGAAAAATGCACACGGCATTCACCCTCGAGCATGATACCTATCCAAGTATCATTCCCATTTATGGTATGATAATAAGTCATTCATTAATTGAATAATGATTCAAGAGTGAATGCAAGTGCTTTGCATATTTAATAGCATGTATTTTTCTTTTGTATATGCTTCAGTTTGAGCTATTAGAATTTTAATGTCTAGGAACACAGAAAACACTGAGAAACTGAGTTTGATTTGTTAGTATTTCCCAGCAGTGGAAATGAAAAACTCATGTAAGTAAAATGTGAATTATATTATCCATGTCTTCTCAGCCATAGTGCCATGAGGTGGAAAAATTCTGAGCTTAAATCTACTTCAGATTATTTGAACTATTTTATATTTTGGTTGACTTCCTCTTTATTTTTTCTGAAAAATTTTATCCATTAATTAACCTAAAGGAGGCTTTAAATAAACACGCTTGTGACCTTTTTGTATTGAAAAATATTGTATTCTTGGTTGTGTATCTGATGCATTGATTTTCTTCTAGTAAATTTCAAGGTTGTGAATTAAAAAAAAGGACAGAAGCAGCATTTTGTGGGTTTGTACAAGAAACCAGATTCTCTTCCTCTTTCAGTAAGATCAGTCAGCTCCTGGAATATTGACTTTGTGTCGATGTAGGAGGTAGGACTTTGGGCTCACGGCTGTCCTTAAGAAAGAAAACAATTAGGGTTAAGCAACACTTTGCTGTAGTACAGCATTTGTCAGATGATGGTAATAATAATCCACAGATAGGAGAGCATCAGCTAAGGATTTGTTAATCATATGCAAATCAACACATCTTTAAATATGCTTTTGAAAATCAACACGATTAAAGTTCGTTTTGAACAATGACTCTCAATTCCCTTTGTGACTAATGAAAAAGAGTTACCATATTCAAACCTTCGGATTTTAAAAGAAGCCTGAAATAAGACCAGGAAAGTTCAAAGGATTTACATGATTTCTGTTCATAAGATATCAGTGATGAAATAATGCATCTTAAAAATAGCCTTCTAATGGTATAGGGCAAATATCATCTACAGGATTCTTCCTCTTTTCCATCAGTTAGATTGATTGCTGTTAGTGACCTGTTAGTTGCCCCTGGGTCTGCATTATTCACAGACTAAGCCTTATGCAGACATAACTAGGTCACCTTAATTACCTGTGGAAATAAGGTATACTTGTGATACTTTCACATGATAATTACTCCAAAATGCCAAAATAGTATATGCAAACTTTGGAGGTAAATGATGTAAATCATCACACAACAAAGATCAGTCAAACCGAATGGTTAATTTTCTTCAATTCTCCAACATTCCTTAACACCATTCTTTTACCACAATAAAAATACAATCCTTGCTGAGCAATACATTGATTGTACACCTTGTGAATTAGTTTTTAGGAGTTTTTTCTTTAAATTATTTTGCAGTATTTAAGAAAATCAACAGGCTATTGTAAAGGAACAAAAGAGAGCTAATAACTTAAAAAAAAAAGCTGAAATGATAGCATGGAACCTTTCCTAATCAGCATGTTTTTTTTTCCCTGCAGACATTTCTGTACCTGTCATTTTGTCACAGAAATAAAGTGAGGAAAATTAGAAAATGTATGGTCTTTTTAAACAGTGAAGAAATCAAGAGAAGAAATGCTTTGCATTTTCATACGAGTAGTTATAAAATATTTTAACTATCTCCTCACCAAGTTATTTAAAAGAATAACAATTCCATTGAAGATTCTAGATTCTTGTAGACACCTAATGAGTGATATTATGTGACAAAACCCCAAAATAACACTCCCAGTTCAGTAATATCAGCAATTTTGTATTCTGAAAATTTCTTGAAAATTTTAAGGGATTAATCTGTAGAACTGATGACTAATACTAGAGATCATCATTTTTAATAGGAGTAATGAAAAAGAATTAATTGTTATTCCACACCAAAAAAAAACTAAGTATTTTAAAGCCAATTACCCTTATATAATAGGAGGGGTGATTTTTATATTTGAAATATAACATATTTCCTGCATTTTATAAAGGTAAAATATATACAATGCATGAAATTTTCATAGAGAATTATGAACAAAAAAGAAGTTTCTGAAAGGAGTTTTATGTTTTCCTTGAAAGCAAGTGGATTACAAGGCCAACTAGCAAGTATTTAAAGTTTTAGGTTTCTAGTAGGAGACAGGAGAGCACAGAAGATTTCAAATGATTTTTTTTCCTTAAGGGTTCTCATGATGACTGCAGTCCCCAAAACTGCATTTTGTTGTTTCTCCTTTTCTTCTTTATATGAGGCCAAATTGGTAGTGATATAACATGATTCTCCTAAAAGAATATATTAAGTGAGAATTAGTGCTGCACTGGGTGAATCTTAGGAAAGAGTATAATTTGGTTTCTGGGGTTTTTCTGCTTTAAAAGCCTCCTCACACTCCTCTCACGCCCCTCTCAAGGAAGAGCTTTATACATAGCTAACACTTTAAAAACTGTTCAGGTATTGTCTTCAAATCTAAACTGTACTTTAAGCTCCAGCGTCCTAATTAATTAATTTATTTTTGCAACATTCATCTGTCTAGTAACTTCAAGGGGCCAAATTAGTAACTTCCAAAGATTCTAATCCCAGCTGCTATCTTAAATGTTAACATTCGTTCAGGTAAAGACAGAAGGGAACTGTACTGAATATCATTATTTATAAGCAATTGTAAAAAAAAAAAAGGGAGTACCCGTCGTGGCTCAGTGGTTAATGAATCCGGCTAAGAACCTTGAGGTTGCGGGTTCGATCCCTGGCCTTGCTCAGTGGGTTAAGGATCCGGCGTTGCTGTGAGCTATGGTTTAGGTTGCAGACGTGGCTCGGATCCCGTGTTGCTGTGGCTGTGGTGTAGGCCGGCAGCTACAGCTCCTGTTAGACCCCTAATCTAGGAACCTCCATGTGCCATGGGTGCGGACCTAGATGAAGGCAAAAAGAGAAAAAAAACCGAAATTGTAAAAAAAAAGAAAAAGAAAAGGAAATTATAATTGTTAACATTCATCAAGCACTCATTTTGTACTTTATTCATTCAACCTTATGAAGTCCATGATGTTATTATCATTTTGCCCATCATGAACATGAGCCTCAGTGACAAAAACATGTCTAAGGTTGCTCATTTGGAGCTGGAATCTGACCTCAAGATCAGATAAGGGTAAAGTCTATGAGTTTAGTCTCCAAAGGAACTGCCATTTCAGCAATGGCACAAGGACAACAGCCTTCATGCGGCTTACAATTTCTAGACATCTGATTGCTTGGGAAGTTGGTGGAAGCTATTTTTACTAAAGATTGTGAGAAGCCATCCCTTTTGTATCATTCAATATACTATCATATTTTGTTGTTGTTTTTCCTCTAATGTGAGATCCTAGAAAACTTCCTGACGGAGGGTCTGTTGAGAGGAAAACATTACCAATTTCAAGCTTGCTAATAGGATTCTATTTGGGTCTTAGTCTAGCTCACTCGCTTCTAAATTTTTCTGTTCCCAAACTAAGAATAACACAGCTGTATCATCCGAGATTGTAGAATGGCTCACTGGTGCACTTTAGGTACATGATATAGTAATCATACCTTATTTGACTTCTCTTACAGTAGAGGAGATTAGGAACTGTGAGGTTGTGGATTTGATCCTTGGCCTTGCTCAGTGGGTTAAGGATCTGGCGTTGCCGTGAGCTGTGATGTAGTTTGCAGATGTGGCTTGGATCTGGCATTGCTGTGGCTCCGGTGTAGGCTGGCAACTGTAACTCTGATTTGACCCCTAGCCTGGGAACCTCCATATGCCGCAGGTGCAACCCTAAAATGCAAATAATAATAATAATAATAAAATAAAAAAACAATACTCATCTTTTCTTGTTTATTTATTCACTTGTTTCCATTTTGTATTGTGACCAAAATAAAAATCATTGTGAAGTACAGTTCAGAATTGTTTAGTATTCACATTGTTGTACAACAGGCTCTGAGAAGTTTTTCATGTAGCAAAACTGAAACTCTAAACCCGTCAGGCGCTAATCCCCTCTTCTTTTTTCCATTATTTTATTTTGAAAATATTTTGAGCTCACAGAAGAGTTGCAAGTATATTACCAAAACCTTTTCCCCTGACGTATTTTAGTAAAGTTTCACTGTATTTTTTACAAACAAGAACATTTTCCTCCATAATGACATGACAGCCATCCAAGTCAAACATTACTACTATCAAATACACAAATTCAAGTTTCACCTATTTTCCTAATAATGTCTTTTATCACAATAAGATCCAGTTGAGGATTACATGTTACCTTTAGTTATATGTCTTTCATTTCCTTTAGTTGGAAAATGTTCTTCAGTATTTCTTTGACTTTCATGACCTTGACTCTTACAGATGCTATAGGATAGTTATTTTACAGAATTAACCTCAAATTTGGATTTGTCTTTTATTCTTCAATTTTCAATAAGGTTATACCTTGCAAGGAAAACATGTAAGTGATGCTATGCTATTCTTTATGAATCTTGTCAAATGGTGCATGATTTTGATTTGTTAACTTTCATCACAAAATTAAGTGGTACTTTCTAAATTTTTCTGCTATAATGGTACACTTTAAAATTTTGTAATCAATAAGTATATTCTGGGGGACACTTTGAGATAATATGTGTTTCTCACTTCTCACCAATCTTTTACAAGCTAGTTTTAGCATCTGTTGATGTTATGATAATTATAACATGGGAGTTTATAAGTGGTGATTTCAAAAATTTAAATTTCATTCTACTTTTATTGATTTGCATTCTGTTAGGGAAATCTTTCATTTCTTTCTATTTATTTGTTTGTTTATTTGTATCTCCATATACTCATAGATTTCTGATTCATTCAATAGGCTATAATCTGTTCGTATGAATACTATTTCTCTTGGCACTGAAGTAAACCCAGGTTTGCCTGGAAGAAACTTTTCAATCTGACTTCTGAGTTCTTTCAATATATTACATTGCTTTTTGAGTTCTTTATTGTTTTTGGCACAAGAATATATTCCAAGTTATTCTGTCATTCCCTGAGCCATTCCATTTCCTGTCCTAGCCTTATAATTAGCAGTTTTTCAGCGAAGCTCTTGTTAACTTCTCATGAAGAAAAAAAGTATATATCTTCCCAGCAGTTATATGTATAAATATATAACTTTATATATATTAAAAATCATGTGTTCACACCAATATTTCCAATTATAATTTACCATCACAATATTTATTCTAGTTTTCTTTGTATTTAAATTTCACCTCCCTTCTTGAACAATGAAAAACCTCTTTTTAATATAATGACTTATTATAAGAATCCTTCATCAGTGCTGCCTCCGCCTTCCCTTGCATAGATGCCATTGTTAGTTTTGCCCAGGCTTCAATCCCGCGAGCACAGAGCACCTCACCTCCTTCCCCACGTCAATCTCCACTTTGTTTAGTTTCATATAATGGCTTTTGAATTCAATTTTCTGGAAAGATGGAAAGGAAGAAGGAAAGAAAGAAGAAGGAAGATAGGAATGAAGGTGAGAAGAAAAGAAATGAAACTAACTAGTAAACAACATATTAAGAGCAGATTTGTGTGTTTCTTTTTTTTTTTTAAATCACACACCAAATCTAACACAGTGACTTTTTTTATGGCTTTTATCTTTTCTGTTATAGTTGATTTACAGTGTTCTGTCAATTTCTACTGTACAGCAATGTGACTCAGTCATACATATGCACATACATTCTTTTTCTCACCTTATCCTCTACCATGCTTCATCACAAGTAACTGGCTATAGTTCCCTGTGCTACACAGCAAAATCTCATTGCTTATTCACTCCAAATGCAATAGTTTGCATCTATTAACCCCAGACTGCCAGTCCATCCCACTCCCTCTCCCTCCATCTTGGCACAGTGACTTTTAACTATCAATAGATCAATACGCATTACATGAATGTTGAAAGAATGAAGTAATAAAGGAAGTTCATCATTGCTTACAACGAAATCTAAGAAACATTTCAGAAAACAGGCATACCTCATTTTGTTGCACCTCTTTTCATTGTACTTCGTAAATACTACTTTTTTTTTTTTTACCAGATTGAAGCTTTATGGCAACCCTGCATCACGCAAGTCATCGGTCACCATTTTTCCCAACAGCATTTGCTCACGTCGGGTCTTTGTATCACATTTTGGTAAATCTATGATAATTCTAACTTTTTCAATATTATTATATTATAGTGATCTGTGATAAGTAATCTTTGATGTTGCTATTGTAATTGTTTTGGGGTACCATGAACTGTGACCACAAATAATGGCAGATTTAATCTATAAATGTTGCATGTTTCTGACTTCTGAGTATTCCATGGCTGGACCATTTCCCTGTCTCCCTCCCTCTCCTTGAGCCTCCCTATTCCCTGAAACACAAGAATATTGAAAGTAGGTCAGTTAATAACTCTACAATGGCTTCTAAATGTTTAAGTGAGAAAAAGAGTCAAACATCCTTCACTTTACATCAGAAGCTAGAAATGATTAAGCTTAGTGAAGAAGGAATGGTGAAAAACAGGATAGGCTGATAGCCAGGCCTATTATGTTAAACAGTTACCAGGTTGTGAATGCAAAGAAAAAGTTCTTGAAGGAAATTAAAACTGCTCTGCCAGTGAACACACATTTGCTAAGAAAGAGAAAGAGCCTTATTGATGATATGGAGAGAGTTTTACTGTTCTGAAGAGAAGATCAAACCAGCCACAACATTCCTTGAAGCCAAAGTCTAATCCAGAGCAAGGCCTTAATGCTCTTTAATGTTCTTTACTTCTATGAAGCCTGAGAGAGGAGAGGAAGCTGCAGAATAAATATTTGAAGCTGGCAGAATCTGTTCACAAAGTTTAAGGAAAGCAGCCATTGCCATGACATAAAACTGCGAGGTGAAGCAGCAAATACTGGGGTAGAAGCTTCAGAAAGTTGGTCTAGAAGAGCTAGCTAAGATTGCTTATTAAGGTGGCTATGCTAAACAACCATTTTCAGTGTAGATGAAATGGCTTTATATTAGAGGGAAATGCCAGTGTATAGTGTAAACATAACTTTCATGTGCACAGGGAGACCAAAACATTTGTGAGACTTGTTTTATCATGACATTAGCTTCATTGTGGTAGTCTGGAACTGAATCCACAGTATGTTGGAGGTATGCCTTTATTTATATTGTCCAAAATATGGTGATAACTTATGGTTTTTAAAAAAATTATTTTCCACTACTAAACTGGCAATTTCCCATAACTATAGAATTTAGAATTTGAAAAAGGGAGGTAAAGCTGCTGGACACAAAGAACAAAACAATATCTGAGGATAAATAAAAAGTTGTGTTAAGTGTCTTTAATGCATATTTGAAGAAACTTTCTGGGTCTGTCCTTTCTTCTTTCTTTTTTTCCTCACCACTTTGTTCAATTGAGTAACAATATATTTTTTGGAGACAGATCAAAGATGAGTTTTAGCCTTTACTCAGTGATTATATAAAGTTAAAAACCTACATTCATATTTAAATATTGATCTATTCATCTGTGAAAGAATATGAGAAGTACTTTTAGTGTTTCAAAGTGCTTCCCCAAGTACAAAATGTTTCACTTCAGAGCTCAGTGATCTGAATTCTAAAGGTCTATAAAGCCCTTAAAATTATCCCCTATTATTATTTATTTAGATCATTCAATCACTTTTCAAGAGTACATATTGGATTTCATGGTCAGTTTTTAGCTCTTTTATCAATAGCATTCTTATTCAGTTGCATTTTCATTCTAGTGGCTTATTTGACCTCAGAAATTGTAATAATTTGCATGAACTTGCCACAGATTCCTCAAATATTAATATTTTGGGGCCCTATATCCCTTAATTGTATTGTATTTTTTTTTTTTTGTCTTTTTGCCTTTATGTAGAGCCTCACCCGCGGCATGTGGAGGTTCCCAGGCTAGGGGTCTAACAGGAGCTGTAGCTGCCAGCCTTCGCCACAGCCACAGCAACGCGGGACCCGAGCCGCATCTGCAATCCACACCACAGCTCACGGCAACGCCGGATCCTTAACCCACTAAGCAAGGCCAGGGATCGAACCCGCAACCTCATGGTTCTTAGTCGGATTCGCTAACCACTGAGCCACGAAGGGAACTCCCAATTGTAGTGTATTTTGGTGCACATTACCATGATCTGGGTTTGGATGTATCTGATGAAATACATAAGGAAAAAAACACCACATCTATTTGGATTTACATGAACAAGAGATATAGAAAACACAGATATAATAATATTGAAGGAAAGAAGCGACACACAAGAACTGGTAATATGTGATTTCCTTTGTATAAAGTACAAATACAGGTAAAGCTAATCAATGAAGTTGGATGTGGAATTATATAGGCAGTGATTAAAAACGAGCAAAAGAGAAGCTCTCTGGAGTGCTGGTAGTTTTCTATTTCGTATTCTGGTGATTGATTGCAAGGATCTATTTGTGAAGCTTTAATAAACTGCATTTTTAGTGCCTAGACTTGTGTTTAGTATGTTATCCTTCAACAGCAAGTTTTCAAAAACAAAACAAAACATGTCCATGTTCCACAACACAAGGGCAAGTCTTCACTCGGCTATGTTCATCTGGTTATCAAATATATTTCTATTACAAAATAAAAAGTATGGCTAGCTTCTACATCTTTGAGAAGAAAGAATTTTGCTGAGGCTCTCACAGGATTTGTGAATGATCCATTAGGAGCTGTTT
The DNA here is from genome assembly GCA_004024745.2 of Catagonus wagneri. Classification (NCBI taxonomy): domain Eukaryota; kingdom Metazoa; phylum Chordata; class Mammalia; order Artiodactyla; family Tayassuidae; genus Catagonus; species Catagonus wagneri. Next base: position 3,716,449 of record PVHT020000143.1, read on the forward strand.
TGGGGGGAGCCAGGAACTCAGCAAATTCTGAGGTGAATTTGGCAAAGTCATTTGTCATTTTCAAGTCAGCATGGTTTTGGCACCTACATGTCAGCAAAGATTTCCACTATTGGAAGGTCACTTTTAGCAAAGATTATCTGCTTTTGACCAAATGGATTATGATACAACAGCAGAAAAAAAGTCAGTAAAACTTTCCGGGATATATTAAGTAATCAATACAGGTGACTGATTCAATCATTTCATGATGGATACGACTTGTTGATTTTACAGTTTGAAGACAGACTATGGCAAGCAATATTGTCTGGTCACACTAGCCTACAAGAGTCATCTTGCTATAAAAGTGTTCAAATTCAGCTTGGACTTACATACTAAGTATTCTGGATGTTTATTTTTTTAGTGAGGTATGTTTTTTCCTTTGATCTGATTTGTGGTTTTTCTGTTGTTGATGGTGATGACTTCCTGTTTTGCTTCTCCTTTTATATTTTACAGAATTTTTTTGGGGGGGATTTGAGATAATATCCTTATGGAGTTTATCATCTTTCACATTAGCTCTCAATACAAAATGACATGCTTAACAGCTACAATGATTTTATCCAGTTTTCTCTGGAACAATTTGTGACTGAACTGGTGAATATGTGATGCCCTCAGGGAATGCTAAATATGGTTAATGTTGAACTTTCTCTCATTTCTCTTTCTCTCTTGTGCACATATGTAAAACAAAATTGCACATAAAAACTGGGCAGCAGAATAGCTGTTCATAAAAACAATCAAGGTAGGCATCTGGTTAAGACATGTGCTCAATTGTTTTGTTCGGCTTATTTAGAGCTCAGCATTTTCAACATTTCTGTGATTCTCTAATCTTTATAAAGCAAATTCCAGTCTGTACTGTTTGCTTCTCCTAAAATAACATTAGAATAAATTTCTATGGTGACTATCTTCTTAATCTACTTAGTTTAGTTTTTCTCATGTTCACTCCCAATTTAGGCAAAATTTTAAGAGATTATCCCCACATTATCATTGGTCAGAATGCTGTTCTGTTGAATTACATTATGCAACATAAACCTTACGTGTTAGAAAATGGAGCACAGTGTCTCTCATCTGGAGCTTACAAGGAATTGCTATAAATGATCATTTAAAAATTTTTGATAAATCTTCATGATTTTCTATGTTTCTGTTAAACTTAGCTATAGTTAATGCCAGAATCTTCTCCCAGAGTAAATATTTTGATTTATTGTTTAAATTTAGTAAGGAAATTTTACTTCCTGGGGGATTAGGAGTTAGGACATTCACTTTAAGTAATTGAAAATATGTGCAATGTTCTGAATATTAGCAAATAGTACTTGAAGTAATTTACATGGTTATTCAGCTTAAATTTGAACCATGGCTTATTTTACGCATGTGGCTGGTGTACATTGATTCCAATTATTTTGTGTGATTTAAAAATTCCACCTTTAAAATGCATTCAGAAAATTTGCCTGACATTCATACTTTGACATTCTACGAAATATGTACTTGTATCAGTATTGAAATTTGACTAGTGCTCCAATATAAGGAAGTTACTGTTTTGAAATAAAGCTGAGTTTTATTTTCAAAGGAAAAAAAGTTTTCTTAAATCTGATAGATCACATAACCAGTTGAGTTAGCTTTTTAATGAATAATTTAAATTTAATTGAGGAATAAATAGTCATACTATCGAAAGCAAGTACCAGTTATCATTTCATGCCTTAACCACCATGGCTCACTTCCAAATCAGTAACTTCTGGTCAGTGAATGGACTAAGCATCATTAAATTGCTTAAATGCTTTAAAATTACATATTATACACTAAAATCCAGTGTCAGAATTGTCTAGTAATGTTCATTCTAAACAAAATCCTTAGGTTTTGATATCATTATATTTTTACTCTTTATTTGAAATACCTTTCTGCGTAGGATGACTGTGAAATGATGGTAAGTGTGGCCTCTAATTCAGCCACTACCCCATTACCGTGGACAGATCTAGATGTGTGCAAAACTGAATGTACACAAATTTAATGATAGGAAAATCTAAATAATCCAAAGGGAGGCAGGGGGGTGAGGCTTGTTCAGGTATGATGATTTTGATGAAGGCTTTATGAAGTAGGACAAATAGGGGCATGCCAGGATAGGGAAACTGAACTGTGACTAGTGGAGGCAGAATAAATGAGGCAGACCAGATTCTTAGAATATAGCTAGGATTGTTTCCAAGAGTGATCTCTTAAAGGCAGCTCTATACCACAGCTCTATATTTTTCATCTTCGTTTTGTTTAATATTTTAAATATATAAATATTCATTACAAATATCTTCCTTCATTTCAGTACCTGATTTTTTACAGTAGGTCTTATATATGCTTTTTCAAAAAAGGCAGTCATATTTCATTTTTTTTTTTTTTGGCCTTTTTAGGACCATGCCTGTGGCATATGGAGGTTCCCAGTTAAGGGGTCAAATCGGAGCTACAGCTCCCGGCCTATGCCATAGTCATAGCGATGTGGGATCCAAGCCGTGTCTGTGACCTACACCACAGCTCATAGCAATGCCAGATCCTTAACTCTCTGAGCGAGGCTGGGGATTGAACCCACAATCTCATGGTTTCTAGTCAGATTCATTTCCACTGCGCTATGACAGGAGCTCCAAAAAAGCTAATCATATTTCTGATATTTTCTAAGAGGAAAAAAATCCCTAAAATATATTATCTGCTATTCTTTTTCAAATCATTTACAGTTTTGTTTATCTGGATTTTGTTTTATATAAAATATGAAATAAAAATCTTAATTGTTTTTCCACAAATGGATCATCCATCATCTAATTACAGAATCATCCACTGGTTCCCTACTGATTGGCAGTACAACTTCTTCAATGTGTAGGTTTCCAAATCGTGTGTGGCTCTGCTTCTGTATCTTGTTCTATTGGAGTATTTGTACACTTTGTCAAGTTACTCTACAGTGATTACTATAGCTTTACCATAAGCCTTAATGTATGCTTGTGCACATTCTCTGCACAATTTTTTTCTTCTTTAAAAATGATGGAAGATAATATGAGAAAAAGTAATGTACATATATGTATGATTGGGTCACTTTTCTGTATAAGAGAAACTGAAGAAACACTGTAAATGTACTGTAATACAAAAAGAAAAAAGTCTTGTATATTCTTATCTCATCTTTCTTAAGAACATTAAAGTCAAATTGTCAAGTTCCATAAAATAGTCACTGATATTTTGTGTGTGAATCAAAAAGCTCTAAGTTATGCAAATAGCAAAATTTACCAAATTAATACATGAATTCAATACAAGTCCAATCAGACATGCGTATCTCTTTATGTATTCATTTCTTCTATGACCTTTGGTAAATATTTATAATATTCTCCATAGAGAATTGAATTTGCCTAGATTTGTTTGAAAAATACCTTACATTTTTATTGAAATTGCAAATGCTATTTTAATATAATCTTTCACTTGTTTATTGTACACATGCAAGAATAGTACTAATTTTACATTCTTACATTGCCATAAATTTCATTAAACTTTTATTAACTGCAGTTATTTTACTGTGTTTTTCTGTATTTTCTAGGTAAAAACACATAACTAAACTTTTGAGTGCATCTGAAGTTTTCTTTCTTTTTTTTTGTCTTTTTGCCTTTATGTAGAGCCGCACCCGCGGCATATGGAGTTTCCAGGCTAGGGGTCTAACAGGAGCTTTAGCTGCCAGCCTTCGCCACAGCCACAGCAACGCGGGATCCGAGCCGCGTCTGCAACCTACACCACAGCTCACGGCAACGCCGGAGACTTAACCCATTGAGCAAGGCCAGGGATCGAACCCGCAACCTCATGGTTCTTAGTCGGATTCGTTAACCACTGAGCCACGAAGGGAACTCCCGAAGTTTTCTTTCTTTCAGTTTTATACTTCCCTCCGTATCACCAGTCCTTATTTGCTCTGCTGGCTATGGCTTCAAAACAAAGTGAAAAAGTGGAGATCATATGACTATGTCATTTTTCTTCCCAGCAGAAATGTCGATGCTTCTAAAGTTATACCAGTAAATATAATAATGTTCAGTCTACTTTATGTTGCTATCACCCACACAGCAACGTGGGATCCGAGCCATGTCTGTGACCTATGCCACAGCTCACGGCAATGCTGGATCCTTGACCCACTGAGCGAGGCCAGGGATCGAACTGACAACCTAATGGTTCCTAGTTGGATTCGTTTCCACTGAGCCACAATGGGAATTCCTACCATGATGTTTTTATATTTATCATTTTGTTAGCTGTATTATTAACATGAAAAAGAAAAACAATAATAATCGTCTGATAAATATTTGATAAATTTTATATGCTGTTATTTTATATGGAGGTTTTGAATCTATATTTAAATATTATCTATTTTTTCATATTTCTTTATACAGTCTTTCTTTCACTTTCTTTTTCCCTTCCTTCTTTTCCTATTCTTTCTTTTCTGTCTACATATTTTCCTTTCTCCCTTTTTACAACTTTTGTCTTCTGTATCATACTTATATACAATATAAATACAAAAATCCCATGCTCATTCCATGCTCGTAATCATTATACAATGATATCTTGTAAAATGTTGAGAAGAAATGAGAACAAATCTATAGTGTTTTGTTATTTTTTCCCACATATTTATTATTTATGGAGTTCTTCATTTCTTCCTATAGATTTGACTTAATATCTGATATCATTTCCTCTAAGTCTGAAGGACTCCTTTTAAATTTTTATAAGGCAGATCTGTAACAAC
>PVHT020000143.1:3722213-3755040 GCA_004024745.2 Catagonus wagneri
TAATCATTATACAATGATATCTTGTAAAATGTTGAGAAGAAATGAGAACAAATCTATAGTGTTTTGTTATTTTTTCCCACATATTTATTATTTATGGAGTTCTTCATTTCTTCCTATAGATTTGACTTAATATCTGATATCATTTCCTCTAAGTCTGAAGGACTCCTTTTAAATTTTTATAAGGCAGATCTGTAACAACACATTCTCTGTGTTATTACAAAGGAATATTTTTTACTTGGCTTCAATTTTAAAATGGATATATAGTTTTTTATTTTTGTTTTCAAGCACTTTGAATTCCATTCCACTGCCTCTTTCCTCCATAGTTTCTGAGGGAAGACAGCCTTTGTTCCATTTTTTCTGCTGTACACGTCAAGTTATTTTTCTCTTGCTGTTTTTAAATTTTTCTTTTGACTTTTGGCTCTCAAAAGTTTGATTATGTGTCTAGGTGTGAATATATTTGTCTTCATTCAACTTGGAGCTTGTCGACTTTTTTATATTTATTGTTAGATAGATTGACTTTTAGTCACGATTGGAAAGTTTTCAGCTGTTATTTCTTCAAATATTTTTTCTTATCTATTTAACTTTCTTCTGTCCTTTTGGAGCTCTTATTATTATTCATGTTTTGGTACAATTGATATTGTTTTCCATGTTTATGAGGAAAAAGTGTTGTCCATTTTTCTTCTCTATGTTCTTAAATTGCATAGTTTCTATTTCTATATTTTTCAAGTCCACTGATTCTGTCTTTCTTCCAAAATCTTCTGGTAAATTTTCTCAAGTAAACTATGCATTTCATTTATTGCTCTTTCCAACTCCAGAATTTTCATTTGTCCTTTAAAAAATAACTTTAGGAGTTCCTGTTGAACCCAACATATTCTCTGTGAGGATGTGCATTCAATCCCTGTCCTCACTCAGTGAGTTAAGAATCCAGCATTGCTACAAGCTGCAATGTAGGTTAAGTAGATGTGGCTCAGTTCTGGTGATGCTGTGACTGTGGCCTAGGCCCACAGCTGCAGCTTAATTCAACTCCAAGCCTGGGACCTTCCATATGCCACAGGTGTGGCAATAAAAAGTAATAACTTTAATTTCTTTTTTGTGTTTATTTATTCTCTATATCACTGTTGCCATCTTATGTTTTCTTCAAGCATAGTTTTTATTATTATTTCTTCTTATTTATAATAGTTGCTTTAAAGTCTATGCTTAATCTAACACCTCGAAACACTTAGAAAAATTTATATGAATGACAGTTTTTCCTTTGGGTCACACATTCGTCTTTCTTTGAATATTTTCTCATTTTTAACTGAGTACTAGATGTTTTTGATAATGTATTAACAACCCTAGTTTTGGCTCTTGGCTCCTTCTAAATTAAAATGCTGTTATTTGTTGGTTTATAAACTTGCCTAGACTAAATCTGTGAAATGTGTCTCCCTAGAAATATATGGCCATTGATACCTGCTCAAATTTTTGGTTGGTTTTATTTTTAAGCCACAGCTCCTGCGTTGGCACAGGTTAGAGATCATTCACAGAGTGACTAAAGTTAGTGCTGAAAAATTCAAGACAATAAAGCTTCAACCCTCAGCTAGTGAATTTGCGTGGACTGAGCATTCATTCAAAATTCTGGTCTTTTTCAAATCTGCCTCACCTCTTATGTTCTAGCAGTGCTCTTTTGGCCCCACCAGTCCTGTGGACCAGATATGTGTGGGTGGCATATGTCCATTCTGATTACTTATGCACATGCACATATGGTAGATCCTGAATATGGCAAATTTATTATGCTCTCTATGGCTATCTTACAGCCCAGAGCTCTCTGTTAAATCCCCAGTTAGTCCTCTGGAGCTCCCTGTTTGCCTGCTACTGATTCAGCTCATTGACAACACTTAAATCAAGTGAGTCTCTTCCAGAAGCAGTAACAAAGCTGCTAGCTTTCACAGCTTCCCATGCCCATGCTCTCACTGAAGTGCCGTGATGACAGAACTCAGCTACAGGAAGGGAGAGAGGGAAGCAGTTTAGGAAATCATACCACATACCTGCAATTTTCTTTCTCGAAGTTCATTAATAAATGTGTTTTTCATGGATAAACCCTTCTCAGTTTGTTGTATACCTTTGGTCAGATTCCAGAATGTTGATGAAATTGTTGGCTTGGAACATTTTGCCCCACTTCATAGTTATTTTTTAGAAGATGGAGTTATCAACCTCCTCGCTCCATCACAGGGGAATTGGATCTTTATTATACTTTTTATGCTCTAAGATTTATTGGACAATCTAATCTGCCAAGTGATTACACCTTTTCAGTTCATTCATAAGTGTTTCTCAAAAGCCTCTGAGGTCTGAACAGAGGGCTCAAAAGCCGCTGAGGCCCTTTCAGAGCCCTTTCGCTGTGATTCCCTGAACCAGTGGGATGTTTTACTGTTTCCTAAATTGTTTGTGTTTCCAATGTGGATTTGACCTACATTTGCTCTTTTCAGCCAAATCAAAATCTTCTTTTGAGTAAATCAAATTTGATTTATTGATTTATCAGCTTTTAGTAGACTTGAGATGTTGCTCACAAAATTATTTTATCTTAAATTTCTTCCCCCATGTTAATAAATTCATAATTCTTAGGTAGCAGCTCTGCCACTGCCACAGCTGTCCCACATATTTAGAATGGCCTTGTTTTGTTGCTTGTTTGTTTTGTTTGTCTGTTAGTTTATTTTGCCATTTTAGGGCCACACCTGTGGCATATAGAGGTTCCCAGGCTAGGGGTCAAATCAGAGCTGCAGCTGCCAGCTTATGTCACAGCCACAGCCACAGCCACATAGAATCCAAGTCGTGTCTGCAACCTACACCACACACAGCTCAGGCAACTGCCAGATCCTTAACCCACTTAGCCAGGCCAGGGATTGAACCCACATCCTCATGGGTAGTAGTTGGTTTGGTAACCTACTGAGCCACAACGGGAACTCCAATATGGCCTTGCTTTTAATAAACAAATTTATAGCAAACAAACATGGACTTAGCTACTGCTGACACATATTTATTGAGCTAGCCATAAGAGGTTCTCTTGCCCTCCTTTTTTACTTCTATCTTGATATTAACAGATAATTTACTATTATTCCAGTCTAGTTCTACATTAAAATGCTTTATCTTTTCATGAACAAATGATTCCTATGTAAAATTTTAGGTAGTAAGAGCGTCGCAAGAGAGTACAGCAGATTATTATTAAGTAGTAAGTGACAAGGGAAATGACTGTAAGGTTAGTGGGTGGTAATAAATATCAGATATTATCTCACTCAATGCTCTTGAAGGATAATGGGAAGAGAGCAATAGCTATTATTCTTTGACTCTCTATATACCAGATGCTATGCTTTAACTGCATTATTTTACTTGAATTATTTAATGCAATTCTCACTATAAATCTATGAAGTAGGTACAGTTAATGTTCAAACTTTTAAAGTTAATAAATTAAGTCATGGAACATGGGTTTGAATTTTACTGAAGAGACCAGTATGGTAGTCACATCCTAATCAGAACAGATGCTGGCTTCATGCAACATGGATTGCTTTACAGTAGTATTTTTTCACTTTCCCCCTCAGAACTAGCATTGCTGAGGGGGAAAGTGAAAAAAGGAAAAAAAAAGGTGAGTCTGCATTGCGTTTAGCTGAAAATGGCTAAAATTTCAAATAATAACAACTTAAATAAGGGATTTGTTTCTTTCATACAACAATAAACCAAGGGTTAGATAGGCCCTGGATTGCATACCTCTTCATCATAATGTGTCCTTCTCTGTGCACTTTTTATCTTCCTGCTTTGTCTCTCTCTTTTGTCCTCATGATCACAAGATGGATGCTGAATCTTCAGATATCATCTCAGTATCCCCAAAAGGTAGAAAAAAAATGGTAAAGGACAAAATGTCAAAGAAATAGGCTTGTATATTTTATAAGGCTTTTCTTGATTCTATCCCCTGAATGAATTAAACAGTAACACTACCAGACATTAGGTGGCTCCTGATCTGATAAGATACAAAGTATCTGTATAGAATTATATATTATTTTTTACAAAGTATTCTTGCCATGAAGTTGAACACAAATCTAATCAATGAAAACGTGGGCTAATTTCCAATTTATGATAAATATAGGGCTAAAGAAACAGGTTAAAAGATATTAAGAAGAAGCAATCATATATATTCAGAAAATAGATCATTCCATGGGACAAGAACCAGTTTCATCAATTCAAAAACATATAGTGAAAAATAACCAAAAAAGGATGGTAAAATTATTCTAGATTAAGAGAAGTTTAGGAGGCGTTACAATAAAATATAAGGAGTTAACTTGATTTGCACTCTGATTCCAAATATCATTTTTTGAGAGTTAGGAAAATTTTAACTGTTCTTAATTTTATATGATATTAATAAAATAATATTGATTTTGTGGGTGTGGTAATGACATTATGGTTTTGTAAAGAAAAAGTAATTACTCCGAAATATGTGTATGGACATATTTACAGGTGAAATGGTATGGCCAGATATTTGTTTTAAGTACTTCAGCAACAATAATAACAGCAACAATTAGAAAACAAGCTTTAAGAATGAATGTAGAGAAAGGATAGGAAGCATGTGGCCAAGACACAGAATATGCCCAAGTGCATGGACTGAAACAGGAAAAAAAAAAAGAAAAAGGAAGACAGAAAGTGAAAAAAAGAAGTGTTAAGGAGTTTCCGTCATGGCTCAGCAGTTAAGGAACCTGGCTAGTATCCATGAGGCAAGGGTTTCAATCCCTGCCCTCACTCAGTGGGGTAAGGATCTGGTGTTGCTGTGAGCTGTGGTGAAGATCGCATACATGGCTTGGATCCAGCATTGCTGTTGTGTAGGCCAGCAGCTACAGCTCCGATTTGACCCCTAGCTTGGGAACCTCCATATGCTGTGGGTGCAGCTCTGAAAAGACAAAAAAAAAAAAAAAAAAAAGGTGTTTAAACTAGGCAACAACCTCAAAGAGTTGGACTTTTTCTTTTTCTTTTCAGGGCTATCCCTGTGCTAATCTGTAAATTCCCTGGCATTCCACCTTTGGAGGCTATTCTTTTTTTTTTTTTCTTTTTTTTTTGCCATGCTACTCAGATGTGGCACTTACTAACTCTCCTGCATTTCACCAATAACAATGTGTGTACATTGGAATATAACCAGCATTTACTGATGGTTGGGGACTTAGCAGATGTTCATGTAGCAGAAACACAAACAACTAAAATTAGGTTCAGGCTTTGGTCTCCCACACTGTTTCTCAGTCCTCTCCACTATCTGCTTTGTTCTCCCTGACAGTTCCCAGAAAATTACTTTGCATGACTATACAAAAGAATGTAGCTTTCTGCTCCCATTTGTATTTTCTCAAATCTCACTGTGTCTGGAAAATGACACACCATCTTTTCTGAGTTTCATCCTTTCTCTTCTCCATACTAGTCTCTGCAAGAGGAGGTTATAACAAGATTTGCTTCCTTACTGATATAAATTGTGCTGGACCACCACCTCCCCACCCCAAGAAAGCAAAATTAGCTATAGTAATTTTGTTTTTTAATATTTTTTCTTCTTATGTCAAATGTGTTTACTAAAAAAATGATACTTCATAACAGGCAGAATTCTGTGCACTGGCTATCAATTTCAGGGGAGGACACTAAAGGCTTCTGTCCAGTGCATCTTGGTATTGGGAGCTACCAAAGAAACCATGACACAGTCAAGCACTGGATGAAACATGTTTTATTTATGCAGAGAAGCAACAGAGTAAGATGAGCTTTATTAGTGGGTATCTGTTAGTCCCTGAGGGCAATTAACCTATGTGTACCCCTCTTGTACCCTCATAGAGGAGCACTATCCTCTCCCTGTGGTGGACAGATAGACTGCGTGGTTGTCAAGGTACCATATGATGCACTTTAAATGAGACAAAAAAGTACTCATTGAGCCTTAATAAGGAAAGCTATCCCCATACAAGGTGATTAGCCTGATGCAGGTTGTGTGGGTTCTTTTCTCTTGGTAAGAATGTTTCAGGACGGAGGCCCAGTCTCATGTCACTGAGTGGGGGTGGAAAGACTATGCACATGAGACTGCTTTTCCTAATATTTTATACACTGTTTTCTTTTTTTCTTTCTTTCTTTTTTTTTTTTTTTTGGTGCACCTACAGCATGTGGAAGTTCCCAGGTCAGGGACTGAACCCAAACCATAGTTGCATCCTGTGCCACAGCTGTGGCAATGCTGAATACTTAACCTGCTGCACCATTCAGAAATTTCCATATACTATTTCAATTTTTATTTTACATTTTTCATGTCCTTAAGCTTTATTGGCAGTTTTATCATTTTTTTCTTTTATCAACTCCCAAAAGAAAATGGAAAAAAATGTTCTTACATGTCCTTTGTTATTGTCATCCACTGTGGAAGACAGATTAGCTATATTCTTCTTTGTCTTCGCGATTGTGATATTTCAGAATTCTTTGATACAAAGAATTTTTCTTACTGTGATTACCAGAACAATGTACACTCCATAATAGTCATAGCTGTAATAATAATATTAAAGTGTCATGATGAGCAGGTAGTTCTGGCTTTTGTTTTTCTGTCTGTAAACAGAAGAATTTAGAATGAGCGATCAGTGATAACACCTCCAAAATTAGGTTTTTATTTAAACTGTATATTTTCTTTCATGTACCAAAAGGGAAGGAACTCAAAAGCATCAAAAGATCAACGAACTTCCCAAAGATAGTATTAAAAGATAAAGTAAATATTAATGTTTATTCTCTTAATATCTTTGCCTAAGTTAAACTTCACAAGATTTACTTTACCAAGTTACAGCAAAATTCTGTATGGATGAGAAACCCAGATATATATACATTATGGACTGGCTTGCTCCATGGCAGTCACACACACCATCAAAACTTCTGTATCCAGACACGGAGTTGGAAACAGAGGACTACTTTTCCTTTTGGGAGGAGTGACCCTAAAGAGACATCAAGCTGGATACAAAAGTAAAGGTCCATTAAATGATGGTAATGTCAGACCTCTTCAATGCCTTTAAAACTAAAGTATTTGCAGACTTTGACTCAATCTGCTTGAGCAGCATCACCAATGAGTTGTAACAAAGATTCACTTCCACATTGTCTTTGCCAGCACTGAGATGATGATTAATGAAACACTGCTAGGCAGGAGATTGGTAAAGAGTGGATGGCAGCAGGATTCCCAAGAAGCTTTTGAATTGGAATTGAAGAGGGTTAAGTTCCAACAGGGAATGCAGAAGAAATGCCTTATGAACAAAATTGCACCTTCAAGTTATGCAGCTTTGATGTAGACGACTGGGAAGCCATGAAGAATGGGGTCCTTCTTTTTGTCTAATGCTTCAGGAGGACTAAGTCTAAGTTGCAGACCCAAGACTATGAAGAGCACGCTAAGTGAATATACTAACCATATGGACTTAGACTCATAAAATAGAACATGTGAATAATTTAAATGGTGCTGATCTGATGTCTTTTTTTGAACTACTTATGGAAAAAATTCCTTGCTTAATTATTTGCAAGATAAACACTTAAATCCCAGAGACTATACAAATTCTCATTATTTTTAGAATCAACAGTTTTAAACAAACACTTGCAAAGGTAGCCATTACAAATCATTCTTTACACATGTATTAAGTTTCTCAATTTTTTAAAACTGGGAAACTGCTTATCCACTGATTTATTTTGTAATCTTGAATCAAATAATATTTCTCATTTAGATTTTCATTTGATTGAGAATACATTTCTATATTTGTCTTAATTTGCTATAATTTATTTATTTTGTAAACATAAAAAAAGCCTTACCATGAGCTTATATATGTACCACACAGTGGACTAAGGGCTTCATTTCTTATTTAATAGAAAAATACTTTTTATTAAATATGTCCTGTATTCACTCCCAATTTATAACAAGTATCTGAGGATAAGTGATGGGTAAAGTCAGGCCTCGATATTGCATCTCTATCTCCCAGAATAAGCATATTCTAATATCTCATAAATGGTATGTTTTATCAATCCCCAGGACTCAATGACTCATTGATTTTTCCCTCACTTTATTAATTTGCAATACAAACAGACTTACAATCATTGACACGTCAACATGAATTTAGAAAGTTTTAGGTAATTTTTAGCACCTCTACATTCTGTGGTTCAGTCCCCAAGTCCCCAATATTGATTCTTCCACAAATCATATTAATCTCAATCCTCTCGCCTGGCCAGTGAAAGGAAAGGCTGGTGTCTTGTTCACTTTGGGTAAAGACAGGAACACAGAAATATAGGAAATTCTACTCTCTTGGGATCAACTAGACTTAGAGTGAGGCCAATAATGTGAATGAGAGAAAGAACTTAAGTAATTTGTCACAATCTGAGACCCTGAATCTATTGACTCTAAGCCCAGCCCTACTTAAAAGCCTTTGTGAGCTTCTATGTGTAATATTTTTATGCCAACTTGAGTGGGGTTTCCTGTTATTCACAATAAAAATGTCAAAGTAACTAGAACTCAGGATTTGTAGGTATTGCAGGATCAAATTAGAATGAATTTGATAGCCAGAAAAAACTGTATAATTGGCTCCGTAGAAAGCAAAAACCATTCTCATTTTTTATAAGTAACAGTGGCATGATGCACAATGGTATAAATACTACTGGTCTGGCAGTGTTATGCAACATAGATTCCTTGGTCTATTGTGACACTTTGATCTGATATTTAAGGCATAAAGTGAATAGCGCTTGCATTAGAGAGAGGACAGGAAAGAAAGACCAGGTGTGGTAGGGAATAATAGGATATTTATTTACTTGTTCCAGGTTATTATCTAGATTCTTGGGATAAAAAAGAAGTGACAAAGATGAATGTGAGTTTCCTAGTTTGGATGATAATACCATTTATATAGAGTCTTTCAAAGTGCCTATCATTGTTCTAGGCTTTTAAATAAACAGTAACTTGCCCAAGTCACATAGCAAGTGAATGGCAGAGCTAGTGTTAAACTTTATGTAGATAAATGTCAACTATGGAGCTCTGTGAGAAAGAATTTGGCCTTGAGTTTGAGATAACAAGGCTCCTATGTATCTAGCACCATAGTTTAGGTGAATGAATAGTAGAGGCAGTGAATAATCTTAGAACTTTAGATTTCACACCAGTGAATCATCAAAGCTCTAACCTAAAAATACTACAAAAATATGAAAAGTACTTTCCAATACTATTCTTAGCAAGAATTCAAGTGACTTAATGAATAAATAAGCCTTTATACTAGTAATATAAAGAGTACAAATTTAAAAATACCAAAAAGAAAAAAACAGACTTAGGCAGTGACTTTTCTCTTACTATGATGGCTAAAAAATAAAAAAAAAGCAAGTTTTCCAGCAAGAATGGGGTTCTCGTGTAATTAACTTTGGCCAGTTTTTCTCATTATTATTCTATGCTCTATAAAACTTTGTAGAGACACAAAACATCAAAATATGACTGTATTGTACATAATGCTGACACAACCCTCATTCTTCTTCTCACAACTTAGCAATTCACCTATCACTCTGAATATGATTCTCTTTTCTGCAAAGACGACTCTATTTTTACTGAGTCCCTTTAGGTATATAATCACTTGAAAAAGTGACGAAGTTTGGATATTCAAGAACTATGTTTCTTCTGTGTATTTTTTCTCAGGTTTACTTGATATTTATGGAAGAAAAAGGAACTGCCTGCCATTTTATGGATTAAGAAAAATGTCTGGAATTATGCCAGGGAAAAATCATCTCTAAAATTATCAGTTGGAGATCTTTTATAGTTTTCTTTCTTGGCAATTGGTAAGGCTATCAATCTTTCATTACTTCAAATCTGAGTTTTGGTTGATTTAGTCAGATTATCAGATTGAAATCTAAGTAACGTGAGGCTTTGATTCAGTGGGAAGATAAAAGAAAGAAGGAAAACAAAGAATAAGGCATCAGATGCTATCTATGTAGACCATATTCCATTCTGACTATACTACACGGTCATTTCAATTTTAAGATTTGTTTTTTTTTGCATTTGGATATACACAAATAATGTAAATATAATCAGCTTTATCAAATGAAATTTATACAGTAAACTGATCCTGAGACTAATGTCCACTCAAGACAAAGTTGTTTCAAGATGTACTCTTCAGGCTATATTTCCTTAGCATCAAGTCACTTTGGAAAAATGTACCTTGAGCTTAAATTTAACCAACTAAAATATTTAAGCCATTAGAAGTTTATTGTAAAAATGTGATCAGTTAATATCACAAACTAATATCTAATTTGAAAGTATAAGAATACAAATATTTAGTAAAGCATTGGTTTTATGCGAACTTTTCTTGTTTTTGTTTTTCAGTACTTATCAGCTCATATCTATGACGTGCCAGGAATGGGGATACACGAGGAAAAATGGCACTGACATCACCCTCAAATTGACAGTCTAGAAACAGATGACATGGAAACAAAATATTTTACTTCTAATTTTTTAAATTAGATTTGGCCAGTATTTATTAAAGAGCTATTTTATGTTATCATGTATCCTTGAGTTTTGAAGTTTTCATGAAAGAGTTCTGCCTTTCACACCCATAGGGATAACTCTTCCATGTATAAATTTTCAACTTCATGTGAAAACATTTGCACTTTCTACTTGAATTAATTTTCTAGAAATATTATCTTTATGCCAAATAATATAAATGCAAGTAACTTACTATTACTTCAAATATATACTGTATGTAATTTAAAAACCCTGTATTTCTGACTTTGGATTAATTTAAAATAAGGAACTAAGTGCAGTATAGTGAGGGAAATATTCAGAAATTTTACAAAGGGAATCATCATACCAAAATAAGTTCTCCTCCTTTCTTCCATTTTTATTTTTTCCCCAAACTTAAGTAGGGGTATTCCCTTGCTACCTCCTAAGATAAGAACTCTAATCATTCATTAGAATTGGGCATTAATTTCAAGTTAATATTCATATGTTTATTTGGAGAGGATGAATGATAAGACTTACACTTCTTATAGTAAAAGTGATAAAAGAGATTATTTTTTCCTAAACATAAAAACAATTATGCAAGAGGATTTTTAAATGACAAATATCCCAGAAGTGCAGTTAAGTTCAATTATGAAAAATAAGTTGGAAAATCTAATACTTGTTTAAAGTCTTTAAGAATATGTTTAGATAGACAGCAAAAGAATTATGTTCTCTTTTAAGGCTTTGCAAAATTTTAGTACTCTACAGCATTCAGCTGAAAACTTTATGTAAAAAGGGGTGCTAATGAACATGTGTGGAGAAAATGAAAAAAACTGCTTTTATTGAAGAGAATATGACTTACATCACCTTCTTTTCTTTTCCGCGACGCACCTCTGAAAATGTAGTGGAAGGTAATTGACTTTGTGTTTTATTTGAGTTGATGTGCTGCTGCTCATACTGTCCTGATGGTGAGGGAGCAGCAAAGAGGGTTACTGAGGCAGAGTTAGACTAATCAAGTTTCCGTTTCCATTTCGCCTGAAGGGAAAGATGACACCTCCTTGTTGTAGCTTCAAAGTGTGGAAATCCTTTCTGCTTTCATGTGGTTACTATGCACACTCTCTGATGGATTAAATGAGAGGAATGCATTATAGTTTTAAACTCTGATGCCCCATTAAGATGAATATGCACCTAATGAGCTGAAAAATTACCAAGGCTGCTTCCACCCACTCCCCCCCACCCCCACTCTCATGGGGAACCAGCTAATCAAGATGGGAGTGTGTCTTCTGTGTTCTTAAACCACTAGCTATGAAATTTGGCTAAAAACCATACTCAAACACATGTTTAGTATATTAACAATATAAGCAATAAGTGATGCTTCAATTAATAGGGAAGAAAGAACAGTTTACCTCAGTAATGAATGCAGTATATTTGGATATAAACAAGATACAAGCACAAAACCCAGTGGATATTATTCATAGGCCAGATGCACTTACTACTCTCAGCATTTCATAATTCCAGTAACCACCTTCAAATATACACTTCACCAAAACATATAGAATATTTTGGAAAAACAAGCAATTTTTGTCACCTTAGTAACACTTGAGATTTATTTTTAAAAAGCTGTAATACAGCAATTTAAGGCTGTCTGAATTTAAAATATGTCCTTGTTGCTTAGGTCAGACAATATAAGAATGAAGCGATTTCGGGGGACAACACCAGGAGCTGAAGCCAATTATATTGCAGTGTTATTCACGGATATTCCTACCTGCCAAGTGGAGTGCGGCAAGCTGTATTCAAACTATGATCTATGAGCATGGGTATGAAGCTCAATTTTATCTCCAGGGAAATGTTCTAACAAACAGTTGACAAAGCAAAACACAGAAAGGAACAAATGAAAAATCTAATACATTTGATGCAAAAAAAACTCTTTTTTTTTTTTTGACATATAGCCATACCTGTGGCACGTGGAATTTCCTGGGCCAGGGCTTGAACCAGAGCCACTACAGAGACAAAGGTGAGTAGTTATGATGTGAGCCACAGGATAAGTCCCCCCAAAATTTTTTAAACAGGGCATATTATAATGTGTAATTCAAAGCAAAAGTTCAGCTTTTGTAAATCACAGCAGGAAACATGACGTTAAGAGGAATCCTGAGCAAATTTGCTTCTAAGAGAGGGCTTGTTTTGAATCAATGTTGAATTTTTTCTAGTTACTTACTTTTGATATAGCTGAAAAAAAAATGCAGTTATATGTAGTTGGGTATACTATCAGTTACAGTAATGCATATATTAAAAAATGCATGATAAATAGTGAAGCAACATGGGTTCTTAATCACATCTATAATTTTAATCTAGTTCAAGAATATTCATTCATTAAACCCAAAGAGATAAATTAGAAGAGTTAATTTTTTAAAGTATGTTTTAACTTCCACTAAATATCAGAGTAAAAGCCAATTTCTAATTCAAGGATAAGAACTCATAGTCCTTTTGGAGAAGACCCACAAAAAGTGATATTGCTTGTAGATAGGTAAAAATCTGCATGAGTATGGAGCTAACAAAGCACAGAACATTATATTCATATAATTTTGGAGAAAAACTTTTCCAAAGTTTTTGAGTAATGCTTAAGAGGCTATATTTCAGAGTATAATTATCACGAAAGTAAAGATGAGACCAAACCACACATTTGCAGTTAAAATTAATTAAATGAGTTGGAATTTATTAGTTTCTTAAACCTAAATTTCCATAATGATGTTTGGTGAGTATGAGCATTTCAAAGTATCAAAAATTAATGCCTGTATTTTATTTGGCCGAATTTCAATATTTCCTGGATTTACAAAAGTAAAACAAAAATGAATATAACTTTAAATCAAATATATTTCTGATTTTTATAACTTTGGAGCATCCCTCTTCGTATATTATTTAGCATCTATTGGGAATTAATCATACTTTCTGGGTTTAAGCTGAGTATAACTGTCCAACAATAAAATAGCATGATGCTTTTTCACTTAACAATGGTTTCATTATTGTACTGCTTCCTGGAAACTCTTTCAGTTTTTATACACTATGCTCTAGAATCATTATGATTAAAATGCAGAAAAAAATCTCTCTTAGTAATTGTAAATAATAATTTAGATATAAGTTTAGTTGTCAGTAATTTCAAAATGACTAATCAGAAAGTAATTAAGAGTATATTTTAGTCACTTAAAACACTTTTATAAAGGTATTTTCTTTAGAATTTGTCTTTTACTTATTCTTGGTTTTAATAAAAGTTTTATAATGATAATCTGGTATCATAAATAAATCATTTTATCACATTAGAAATTTTAATTGAAACAAAGTACATACACAATTTTTACAAATCTAGATGCAAATCTAACTTTGCTTTTATATTCAACATGCAACACATTTTGAGTGTTTATATCAAATCTTTCAAATTCCCCATTATGACTACATATTTTATCTATATTTGACAGAAAACATAGAGATTAACAGACATGAAATACATGCTGACAGAAATATGAATGTGTTCAAAAGACTTCTGACAAATTTATGATTGAAAAATCCACAGGAGTCATTGAGACAACTATCTATGTTGTAGAGAACAATGACCCTCTTTTAGAGAATATTTTTTAGCGTGCCCAAATGTAGCTGTTTAAATTTATTTTCATATTCAAGAGAATATTTTCTCAATTTTGGATCTTCTTGCCTTCAATTCTTAGCTGGAATAAATACCTCTATTGCTATATATTCACTTTTATTTCCCATTTTTGACTTTATAAGATTAATGTTAGCTTATATGTCATATTTTGAAGAGTCTGACATTGCTATTGATTCAGATTCTACTTGAAAGAGAAAGCTCCAGCCTTGGCATAGCCGTTTTATAACAAACTTGTTAAAGCCATTAAAATATGTGTGAAAATTTTTAGAAAATGTAACTATACAGCAGGATGCCTGTGCTTGTCAGAAGAGTGCTTCATTTTTCCAAGTACAATTGGTTTAAGATATACATAAAATCGTCTTCTATACCATTAACATATGTCATATTTTAGTAATTGTTTTCTTTTACTTAAATACCAGCGGAGATAAGACAGACAGTAGCCCTTCCCAAATTGTCTCATCAAGCAAAACATTATTGGAAAAACACCAACTACAGGCAATTTGCACAAACTCTAAACATGGGAATGTTTAGCCACATATTTTATAGAAGTGTATCCAAAAAAAATCTCTGTAGTTTGCACTGTTTCATTGTGAGAGCAGGTACCGAAAAGATATTAGAGATTGTTTTCTTGTTCTGTGTCAGAGGGGAAAACAGCAGAATAGCATAATAAATTTCGTAGAATTCTTTCCCCCTTTAAATTTTATCTTTGTGTGTTTGTAAACTATATTTAGGATATCTAAAAATGCACATATGGAAACAATTGCTCTAGGTGCAGAATCTGATGAAAACAGGGAACATCAGCCATTAACATAACTTCCTTTGTTGCTATTATTGCTTTTTTTCATTTATGATGATTTTTATTTTTTCTATTATAGCTGGTTTACAGTGTTCTGTCACTATTATATTATTATAACAATATTAAAGCAATCATATGTTTTCAATATGATGGGGGATCTTCTACTGATTATTAACATACATGTTCAATATCACAGGTGGCACTAATCTTATCTGTGGTGTCATTAAGAAAAAGTTAAGTCCAACAGGAATAAAAAAACAGGATTTCCTAACACTATCTGAAAAGTGAGAACAATTTCAGGCAGCGCCTCACACATCCAAGTTCATTTGTAGTGATTCGACTAAGTGCTGAAATGAAAGAAGCCTTCAGTGACCACCAGCACTCTTTTCCCCAGTGGCTCTCTACAAATCATCTCATGTACCACAGCACAAGGCTAGAAGCTAAAAAAATGAATACGCCGGTAATTTCTTTTTGATAATGATTTGACACCCAGCTGATGGGAGTAGCTAACAGTATGACCTCTAGACTGTTAGCTCTGCTAAAGGATATTCACTTGAAACACCCATGGGATTATGGGTTCTGGCTAATAGCAGCAATAGGATAGATGATAAGTTTATGGCAGGCTAGAAGTGCTTTCTCAATTAATTTCCCATCATGTTAAGGCCATTATCATTGGATGTCATCTAGTGAAATTGGGGGGAAAACTCTCTGAAAGTTAGAACAATATGTTACAATGGATAATAGGAAACCAGATTCTTAGAACTCTTTACATTGAAATAAAATTTATAATCTTGATCAACACGTACTGACAACTAAATTTGGGTTAAACATTATGCACAAGGGAAGGGCTAGAAATGTGCACTTCTGAATAGGATAGACTTTAATATGAAAAACATAAAAACTCGGATTATTAGTTACTGGCCAATGCAGCAAAAAAAAAAAAAAAATGGCAGCGGTGTAGTTTTCATGTGTTTCTTATGGCTT
Organism: Catagonus wagneri; assembly: GCA_004024745.2. NCBI lineage: Eukaryota > Metazoa > Chordata > Mammalia > Artiodactyla > Tayassuidae > Catagonus > Catagonus wagneri. The sequence goes on from PVHT020000143.1 coordinate 3,738,096, forward strand.
TATGTTGATTCCCATTTAGGCTATTGCCTTCTGATGAGCAAAAGTAAACAGAGAAGGAATATTTTTTAATATTAGGTTATCTTCATTTAGGCAAACAACTTTTACAAGCAGTATTATAGTAAATATTTTAATTCCATAACTATCACACTAAAAATGTAGTGTGAACGAAAGGAATTTCTTTTAGGTGGACATAAGAGCTGTTGAATCTGAACATGGCCCTCAGGGCTTCTTGGGCATAAGAGGCTTTCCGTGCCCCCATTTCTTGTTTTTATGGAATGGGCCTCTTTCAGCCACCATGACCTTCTCTGAGTTCCTAGGGACAGGTTCAGACAGTCGCTGATCAGGGAAGGAAGGAACAGTCAAACAGTGGTACAGTCTTGGGGCAGGATCCTGGGTCCCTTTCAAGGAATACATATAAAAATATAGGCATTTTATACACCTAAGAGAAAGTGAACACTTTTTTTAGAAGTGAAAACTTTAAAATTGAACAGTGTAGTCTTTCCTTGTCCTTCTCCCCAACTTATTGCACCCTGAGCATAATTGCCTGTATTAGCATATGATGTTTTTCAGGAACTTTCCTAATTTGTTCTAATCTCTGATCACTATGCATTTTTCGCAAGTACTGTTATTCTAGGCAATAACCCAGAAGACCACAATCATGAACATTTCCTGACTCCAGCTTTGATGACTAAGATTCCCCCAAAGAAAGAATAATGCATGTTTTTCCCAATCCTGATTCCTATCTGAAAACCCATTTTTCTCCCTTTTACTCTAAAACTCCTCACAATTCTTTCTAAGGTAGGGGCACAGTCTTTAAGGAATTAGCCTGCTGTGACCCTACTTTGCCTGGCAAAGCAATAAAGCTATTTTTTTCTCCTTTACCCAAAACTTTGTCTCGTGTTTCAATTCGGTACTGGTGGACAGAGGCCAAATTCGAACAACACTATTATGGATGAAATGAGGTGTTATTTTATATGCATAAATATGTAAAGGAAGGCCAGTTAAGAAACTGCCTTAAAACTTCGGGTGTACATTATGTTTTGTAAAAGTGATAAGGGTCTTTTTTTTCTTCAGCCAAAATGGAGCTCATTAAAATCTAAACCACGGATTATGTTTTCCACAATCAGCATTACTTTTTGTCAATCCTTCTTTGCATAGTAACATGAGTATTATGTTAATTTGACTAGCAACCAAGATTGCATTTGTTGATCTGTTTGAAATATTCAAGTAAAATAAGGTACACCTAGTTAAGAAATAATTTAAATTTCTTTTTTAGGGGTCCAGATTTCATTTGAAATTCAGGAAATTCTTATGCTTTCAAGGACTCTGTTTAAAAAGAAAAAAAAAATCCAGAGTCAGCGATGAAATCTAAAGTGATTTTTGAAATTAAGAAAAATAAATGATGGAGTTCCCCTCATGGCTCAGCGGTTATTGAACTCAACTAATATCCATGAGGATGTGGGTTCCTTCCCTGGCCTGTCTCGGTGGGTTAAGAATCAGGCATTGCTATGAGTTGTGGTGTAGGTCACAGATGCGGCTTGTATCCTGTGTTGCTGTGGCTGTGGTGTAGGCTGGCAGCTACAGCTCCGATTCAACCCCTAGCCTGGGAAGCTCCATATACTGCAGGTGCAGCCCTAAAAAGACCAAAAAAAAAAAAAAGTAAAAGAAAAAAGAAAATGAAATAAGCAAAAATTCTTTGCAAATCATTTAATTAAGCTTCTGACAGTATGGCATCCATCTAATGAAAACAGCCTTTGATTCTTTTCATTTTTATGTTAGTTCATGTCTGTATTATTTGCATCTCTTTTTATATAATGAATGAACTAGTTTAAACTTTTTTCTGTTTTATCATGTAAAATAATGTCTTTTTTAACAAATGTTTAAATTTTGTGTATATGTAGTTTCAGGATACAGAGTCCAAAAAGACGGAAATTACTGGAAAAATGTGTACATTGAGGATTCTACTGGTAATTTCAGGGTAACAATATTCAGGCTAACAATATTTTACATTCTATAATAGAGAATTCAAAAATAACAAAACATATAATAGTAAGTTCGGGAAGTTCCATTGTAGCACAACAGAAATGAATCTGTCTAGTAGCCATAAAGATGCAGGTTCGAACCCTGGCCTTGCGTAGTGGGTCCAGGATCTGGCATTGCCATGAGCTGTGGTGTAGTTTGCAGGCCAGGTTTGGATCCCGCGTTTCGGAGGCTGTAGTGAAGGCCAGCAGCTGTAGCTCTGATTTGACCCCTAGCCTGGGAATTTCAGTATGCCGTGAGTGTGGACTTAAAAACGAATAATAATAATAATAATAATAATAATAATAAAAATGGTAAGTTTGTATTGGTTATAGTTTACATTTCTTACTGGACAAACAGTTGTTTGGAGATTGTGCAAGGAACATTGCATATCATTGACTAGAATAATGAGAAAACACTATTTAATAAAAATCTAGAGACTATTGGTTTATATCTGTTTTTGTGTGTGTTTCTTGCAGTGTTAGGTCCACATAATCAAAAATGGATTTTGGAGTTTCTGTTGTGGCTCAGTAGATTATGAACCTGACTAGTGTCCATGAGGATGTGGGTTTGATTCCAGGCCTCCCTCAGTGGGTTAAGGATCTGGTATTGCTATGAGCTATTATGTAGGTTGCAAACATAGCTTTGATCTGTCACTAATGTGGCTGTAGCATAGGTTGGCAGCTGCAGCTCTGATTCATCCCCTAGACTGGGAACTTCCATATACCATAGGGATGGCACTATAAAGCAAAAAATAAAAATAAATAAATAAAAATTAAAAAATAAAGCAGCAAAATGATAAAATAATTGACTCGAAGTGCTGGAAACAGATAACGATATGTTTAAATTTTCTCTTTGTTATTTGCTAACTGTAAAACATTAACCAATTTGCTTAAAATCTTCAGATCTTGGTTAAATTACCTGTAAAACTGGTCAATAAATCATAATGTGATAAATTCTATTACTGTCCTATAAGTTATCATCCTTTCTCTCCTCACTTCGGAATAAAGTACACTTCCTGTACCCCTGACTTTGGGTTTGGCTATCTGACTTTCTGAGGCTATGAAATATGATAAGACAAATGGTATCAAGGCTTAAACCTGGTTTGCGTGATTAGGATTGCCCTCCCTTGTTTCCAAGATCCTCTATGAGAAGATTTATGTCAGGTATCATTGAACCAAAGAGGACAGAAAAGCACTTGGAGAATACCTGAGCAAAGTTGGTGAGGAAGTTCAGTGAAAAAAAAAACAAGAAATGTGCATGTGAAGAAAGAGTCTAGCCCAGCGAGGTATAATAAATACTTTCAACAATTTTGATTTGGGATATAAATTTGAGGGGTTTTTTTTTGGTCTCCATGTTACATGGCATTTGATATTTACTAACTATCCCATTCCTTTCTCCTATCATTCTAGACTTACTTTTCTATATTTGGGGTTTTGCACAATGAAAAAATAAATCTGTTTTGAATATTTTCTCTGAGGGATTTACCTTTTTTTTTCCACGAAGAATCAAATTCTCTCTTGACAACATTAGAAATTATCATACAGTAAATTTCCTTCCTTATATTTTCCAATATTTTCTTTCTGAAATATTTATCAATTTTTATTTTTACTCATTATTCTACTAATTCATGGCTGATTATGTTCAATGAAGCACAACTATCATATGCAATAAAACACTTGTCATTTTCTTTCTGCTGCTTACTTCCAAGGAGTAATTAATTTACTGCAACTATGACACATAATAATGGCTTTGGTTTAAAAAAATCAATTAAAATGCTTTTATGTAAAAAGTAACATTTAGATGTTGTTATATAGCCAATGTGGTCAAATACTAAGAGGAAGATGGTAACAAATTCATGTATGCATAATTAAACAAAAGCTGGAATGGAAATGTGATTTTCTAAATACTGACCTATCACTCTGTTTATTTCACTTCATTTTAGGCAAGAACTCAGTGTTATATAAATTACCATTCATATTTATATATCAGATTTTTAGCTTCATTTTTTTAATTATAAAGTTGGAAATACCAGGAAAATAAAAGAGAAATATTCAATAGAAAGTTGTTTAGCATTACATATAACTTATTTTGTCAAAAATCTGACGTCAAGTTTATTTTAAAATTATGAAATCATGATAGTAGATATCAAAAAACTACAGCAAAATATATAACATATTTTCATTACATGTGATATATTTTATATGTTAATTATTATACATAAATACAGTTAATATATTTTTAAAAGTGTAATAAATTTTGTACATTAATTTATTTTACTCAAGTTTTCTGCTTGGACCTCTTTATCTTCTCCACTGGAAACAGAGAGTCAAATGCACACTTTAGGTGCCTGAAAACATCATGACACTCTGCATAGTCACCCATGTGAATTGAAGTAATTTGTAATCTATGTTTACAAGGAGAGTTTATCTCTGCTTTCATTCTCAAGCATGTGAAATGGAAGCCAGAAAAGAAGTTAATGTAGTTAGAATGATCATATTGAGGAAGCTTCCAGAATAATAAAAACAAGCAAACAAACAAACAAATCACACCTATCCATGCAACCATTCTATGTTCATAGTTAATGAGTATAAAATGAAAGTTCTTCATGAGAGGGGGAAAAAAAGGAATTGACTGATGTCTCAGTTTTAAAGCACAGAATATGAATCAACTTTAATATGTTACAATTGAATTCAGTCTCAAATCAGTTTTATTTGAAGATCAATCATACTGACACCAATTGGCACTATCAAACCTTCCAAGTTTTTTCAAAAAATTAAGAATATGGATATGTATGGAACTATGCAATGTCTCTGACTTCTAACATACTTCTCTAAAGGAAGAGCCTCAAAGATTGATAATCCTTAGTGTAAAAACCCACAGAGATTTTGTGCACACTTTAAATAAATTATGCAACTTTTTGTTTTGATACTTGTTTTTATATATTTCGCTCTCTCACATCAATCTCTGAAATCCTGAAGAACACGATGCATTCCTAGGATTTAGCACTGTGCTTTCATAGAGTAGGCATTCAAGGAAGGTTTGTTTTTCTGTTTCTATAGAATCATGATTGGGTTCAGTTCATGCTGGTTTTCTCATATATTCTCACAAACTCCATTACAGATGGCCAACAGGCACATGAAAAAAATGCTCAACATCACAAATTATTAGAGAAATATAAATCAAAACTACTATGGGATACCACCTCACACTAGTCAGAATGGCCGTCACTAATAAGTCTACAAAACAACAAAGGCTAGAGAGGGTGCAGAGAAAAGGGAACCCTCCTACACTGTTGGTGGGAATGTAAATTGGTACAATCACCATGGAAAACAGTATAAAGTTACCTCAGAAAACTAAATATAGAACTATCATATGACAAGAAAATCCCATTCCTGGGTATGTATCTGGTCAAAATTTTCATTCAAAAAGGTACATACATTATAGGAATTGCAGCATTATTCACAATAGCCAAGACATGGAAACAGCCTAAATGTTCATTGACAGATGAATGGATTAAGAAGATGTGGTACATATACACAATGGAACACTACTCAGCCGTAAAAAAGAACAAAATAATGCTGTTGGCAGCAACATGGATGAAACTAGAGATTCTCAGACTAAGTAAGTCAAAAAGAGAAAGACATATAACATATATCAGTTATATCTGGAATCTAATATATGGCACAAATGAACCTATCTACAGAACAGAAACAAACTCAAGGACATAGAGAACAGACTTGTGGTTGCTAAGATGGAGGGAGAAGGAGTGGTATGGACTGGGAGTTTGGAATTAGTAAATGCAAACTATTGCATTAGGAGTGAATAACCAATAAGGTACTGCTGTTTTATATCTACTTGTGTGGAACATAATGGAAGATAGTATGAGAAAAAGAATGTATGTGTATGTATGTATGTGTGTATATATATATTTGTGTGTGTGTATAAAACTGGGTCATTTTGCTGTACAGCAGAAATTGACAGAACATTGTAAATCAATAATAAAAAAACTAAAAAACTATATCAGCTCCATGATGAAGAATAAAAACAAGTTGGAAAAGAGATATAGTTAAATACATTTCAGATAGTTTCATTTGTCTTCCTTTTCAGAGAGTTTATAATTGTGGAGATTTGGGGATTAGACTTTTTTTTTAAAGAAAAGTGCTTAAATAAGATTATCTAAAGGTAGAAGAAAAAACAAAGGAGAAAATAGGTTGAAAATTATATGAAGTGAGTTGTCTGAGATTCCTCTTGCTTAGATGGATAATTAAGTAAACAAAAGTATTGAGTTGGCATGGGAATAATTTAGGTTTCTGCACTGCATCTTAGACTTGTGCATGTAGAGATAGATGGGTAGGTAGCTGGATGCCTGTAGAGAGAAGAAAACGAGGATCTAAAAGGAAATGACACTCAATTTCACAGCTAAAGCACGTCTTTGCTTGATGGATATTTAGGTTGGAGAGCTGAACACACAGCCTTATTGATTCATGGAGTAGAGGAGTTTTGATTTCTCTGACTTATATTTCTTCATACATTATTGAAAAAGGTCAAAGGTGTGCATGCTTACAACTATTGCATCAATTTTTCAGTTCTCAGGAGATAAGAGTGAGCTTGCTCTCCAGATACTACCTTTCTCTACTTAAGCATTTGTTGGAAGAGAAAATAGACACGTATAGTGAAAAAGTGTCACTCCCATGTGCTTATAAACTGTACAGTAGAACACTGGAACTACTGGAATCAATATATTTGCAGTAAGCCTTGGAAGGAAAATAATATTTGCAGAAGCCATGATTCTACCACACCAAACTACCCTGAACTCTCATTTTGAATAAGGAGTTGTTCAGTAATGATGTAGAGAGTCAACAGCGTGCATGAAATTTTCACAATCCTTGTAATCCAGACTAGTCCACTTTGTATTGCCAATATCTTTTAAATTCATATCCTTTCTCTTTTTTTTTTGCTTTTCCTCCCTAACTTTGTTTCATTTGGCCAAGTATTTGACACAGTCTGCCTCATGTTTGCAAATTACTGTGTGTGTATACATGGATTTGAGATGCAGATGTTGGCCATGAACTCTACAATCCTCTCTGGGGCTTGTACTGATATTACTTTAGTGAATAATTTATCAAACAGAATCTTAGTAAATAAACTGTTCTTGGTATCCTCAGTGCTTTTAGAGCCATTCTTTTAAGATATATATAAATTATTTCTCTGTCAGTAAGTATATTTCAAGATAGAATGTTACCTTCACTTTGGTAACTTGTGTATTGTTTAAGGATCAAATGCAGATGAGTCTCATCTTGGCGAACATGCATTCAAATGAGTTAATTAGATTTACTTTTGTGTTAATTGGAACAGTTACTATAACCTCCAAAGGTGAAATAATAATTTTGAGTTCTTAAAAAGTTACGTCTTTTGCTGTCTGTATTTAAGTCCATTTTAATTTTTAGTATCCCTATGTGTGATAAGCATAAGATTATGCACAAATTATTATTTAAGTATCAAATACAAATTCCTTTGCTTCCATAAATTTATTTTCCCATAAAACTTTACTATTTTTAAAGTAAGAATCAGGGTATTAAGGCAATAATAAAGAATGAAATATATAGCAAAGTAGGAAGTATCAGTTTAATACAACATTGGCATTTTATTGTATCCTTCATTTCCTTTTTTTTTCTTGTTTTCCTCCCCCCCCCCCCTTTTTTTTTGTCTCTTGATGGCTGCACCAGCGGCATATGGAGCTTTTCAGACTAGGGGTCCAATCAGAGCTATAGCTGCTAGCCTATGCCACAATCACAACAACAGCAGATCCAAGCCACATCTGCAACCTACACCATAGCTCACGACAATGCTTGATCCTTAACCCATTAAGTGAGGCCAGGAATTGAACCTGTGTCTTTACGGATGCTAGTCAGATTCCTTCCCACTGAGCCACGATGGGAACTCCTATCCCTCATTTTTTTTTTTTATGAGTTGAGGTTTGAAACACTTCCTAGTTACTTCAAGTTCATAGGTGAAGAATTACACACATTTTTCTGAGACATATTTGTATCATAATGCTCTCAAAGTTTGCTTGTTTTAACAAATTAATTAGCTTGAGGGAAAGTGCTACGAAAATCAATAAAAGGTAATACAACAAATAATACTGAACTTCAGTTTTCTCATATGTATAATGGGAATAGAACACTGTCTTTTTTCACCTCTTTCTGTTGAATGTTAATATATACTTATATTATGTTATATATTCATAAGAATTTAATTTTAGATTCAATATATACTTGATAAATGCCAGACATACAGAAATGTAATTTTCCACTTTTCACAAGATAATATGAGGTCTCAGAATGGAAGTAGAAATGGATTCTTATCTCTTATAGTAATCTATGTCACAATGCCAGGGAATTGTTTCTTATTCTGAACAGCCTCCTAAGGGTCCTGCATCTTTTGAACACAGTGGAAGGTAATTCACATTGTCTTTTCAGGGAACTCTCAGCAACTAGAAATATGCCAGTGAGCCTTAAAATTCCCCATGGGTTACTTGTGGGAAAAGGGAGAATAAAAGTTTCACTTCTCCATTTCCCTAGGAGACAGGAGGTATGAAAATTGATCTTCTGTCAGTCATCACAGAGACACTCCTCACTCCCTTCAGAAAGCCTAGAGTAGGTTTTCTCTTTTCTCTCCTACTCATTCTCTTTTTCTCCCTCCCTCCCACCCCATTGTAATCTAATCAGAATAATTAAGTAGATGCTTAGGATTTCAACTATAATTTCAGAAAAGAAAGTGTTGATGGTAACTTCTACTGTAAAACAAATTTAAGCTATTATATATTATATTTTCATATGTGCAAATGTTAAGACCTTCATTTAAGTGGATTTTTTGTTTTTTTTGTTGTTTCGCCTGAAAAATAAAATATCTAGGTTTGGATTGGATCAGTGTCTTTTTGAAATGTGAATTTTCTTCTTCCAGGAATTCATAGATGCAAAGAATATGATCTCTCAGGGAGTTAAAATCTCTTAGCTAAACACAGAGATTTAATTCTGATCAATTTTCATGCAGAAAAAACCTGCTTACAGTAAACATTATCACAAAGCCAGGGATCATCATCAAACATTTTAAAATGAAGCCTAGCAATCTAAAATATAATTTGACAAACCATTTTTTAAATATGTCTTAAAATAATATGCCTTTTTATAATTTCAAATTGATGGCTTAGGGGTTTTATATAATGGTATATCTTATGAAATACTTTCACCAGAAATAAAAGTACAACTATCTGTGCATGATTGTTAATACATCAAGATGTGGTTAATATAATGTTTTAACAGCTTTATAATTCCTATAAGTATACTTTCTCTTTAAATATACATGGAAAATAGCATAATGATGAAACATCTGATTTACAAATAATACTGCCATTTAGAAGATAATGGCAGAAGAGTAGAATCAATTTCCCTTTTTGAAAGTAGCAGGGTAAGACGTGTGAACCCACTGAAATTTATGTGCTTGGTGTCTTTACCCACAGAAAGTTAAAGTATGTTATTGATTTAATCCCTTGTTTTCTATCTCTCAATTCAGTTATTTTATTACACGACAGGATGATGCCTGTAACAACATTACAATCTGACTCAGCTCCTCTACTATTAATCAAAATACAAAACTCAGAATTACTGTTACCTGAAAATCAGGATGAGGCTAAAAATCCTTCTACAATATTCAGATTTCCATAGTACTACACCAAATGCAGATAAATTGGGCCTCTATCCGTAAAATGATGAATAATTTAATTGACAAAGCCTAGAAGAACTGATTAAAAGAAGATGATGAGCAAATATAATAAGAAACAAACATCTGTATTCAAATTTCAACGCATTTATTTATCTATCTATCTATCTATCTATCTATCTATCTATCTATCTATCTATCTATTGTCTTTTTGCCTTATCTAGGGCCGCACCCGTGGCATATGGAGGTTCCAAGGCTAGGGGTCTAACAGGAGCTATAGCCGCCAGGCTTCCCCACAGCCACAGCAACGCGGGATCCGAGCCGCATCTGCAACCTACACCACAGCTCACGGTAATGCCGGATCCTTAACCCACTGAGCGAGGCCAGGGATCAAACCCGCAACCTCATGGTTCCTAGTCGGATTCCTTAACCACTGAGCCACGACCAGAACTCCCAAACTTCAACGCTTTTAAATAACAATATTGTCTCCCAAGTTTCTGAGACCACATTGTGTCAAAGGCTTCAATGAGTCGTTGTCTACAATCAATTCAGTATCTCCAAAGAGGAAAATTATCATTAATCTTTACCTTCTTGTGCATTTTTAAATAGAGCTCTTCAAACTCCTCTTTATGGAGAAAATTTCCATGTTAATCCGTATTCTTAAAACCTTAGGACAGGAAGAAGGGCAAATTAAGGATCAGAATGTTAGCTACGAAAGTGTTTTGTAATCTAGATTCAGTTTACTGACCATGAATTAAAATCACTGGTTTATACTGTGTACTGTATTAAACACATTTTCCAGCTCTCTAATTTTATGCTAATGTTATATAATTCTAAAAGTATTATCACTTATTAGATATTATATCAAAAATACAGTAAATATTAGGATAAACCATATGAAATTACTGATTAACCAGAAAAACCCCTGATCAATCATATGATTCAACTTAATACTGAAATAAGTTCTTCCTAGTATATACTCCTAGATTACAAAATATTTTCACCAAGGATTTTCTTCATTTATTAAAGACAATATTTATAGGTAAGTTTCAGAACCCTTAACTAGTGCAAAATCCTCTCTAGGCCTTAAGCATTTAACCCATAAAAAGCCTATTTGCTGGAAAAAAATTATTAGCTCCGTTTTGCAGATAAGGAGACTAATCTTTTGATCCTACATTAATGTGTCCAAGACCACATAGCAAAGATGTGATAACAGGACCTGAGAACCAGTCTGTCTGGCTATAAGACCTGTGGTCTCAACCACCACAGTAAGAACAGGGCAGATGGTAGTGTAGCCAGTTTTGCTATATGCTTGTTTTCAAAATGTGAATTTGTTTCAATGCAATTGATATATTAGGGAACAATTCGGGCATAATGCAAATTTTGGCTAGTTTACATATGATTGAATCTGAGAAATACTGGGTAAATGTAGAACATCGCACACAGGTGAACCAAGCCACATTGGGATACATAAGCCACACACACACACACACACACACACACACACACACACACACACACACCTCTCAAACCTCTATCACTGCTGCTGATGTTATGACCTGCCTTCCAATTTCAGATAACCCTCCATCCTTCACCACTTCACAATGACTAATAAGCTGGAACTCTCCTATGACAACTATCACAAGAAAACTTCAAATCTTTTTCAAGGTAAAGTGTGACATTTCTGTGACAATACATATTTCTTGCCTATTTAATAAGCATAAAATTATATTCCAAATTTTATGATTTTATGTCCAATCATTTTTTTATGTCCTCCTGATGAGTACGTATTGCTAATTCCATTTTCCCCCCATAAACTTTGTGATTTTTATTGGCTGATCTTGTACAGTGCAGTGAGTTTTTAATAGATAAAATCACTGATTTTAGAAATCAGTTATGCAAAATGCTAATTTACACAGGGCATCTGCATTTCAAAACAAATTAAAGAAAAGTAAAACAAGTCTTTTGGGAACTTAGGCTGGGCTAATTGAGAACAGAGGATCAGTTTAGAGTCATGCAATATATATCAGACAAAAACATGTGATTCGGGTAGGAGAATGTGGCAGCACAGTCATGAAGTTCACAGGTACATACATGTCAGGTTGTGTTCAAGAACTAGTGACTGAGACATGGAAATTTGAACCCTTGGGGAATGAAAAAAAAAGCTTGTTATTTCTTCAGATATCAAAATAGTTCCAAAGCTCAAGTATAGGTTCCAAAGTTTGTCATATATATGTGCATGTATACACATACACATACACAAATGAAACAAAAGTGAAAAAAAAGTAAACTATGCAAGAGAACTGCCATAAATCAACTCTCAGTTGCTCTAAGATAGATTAATGCAAGCTTTTGTACCTAAACCTGTTTTTAATTATTCAGTCATAGTTCATTCCAATGTAGTATAAGTGATGATACACTTGAAGTGGTAACATATGTGTTAAGCTGATGTAGCCATATTTTCTCTGAGTGTTAGGGCTATAAAAAGGGGGAGAATAGAGACGGCTGTTACACAAAAAAGCCTTAGGTCTTACAGTGACTTTTTTTTTTATAGCTCTTAAATGAAATATTCTAAATATCAGCTGCTAGATTCAAGTTTAAAAATGACAACTGGAGTTCCCGTTGTGGCTTGGCAGGAAGGAACCCGACTAGTATCCATGAGGATGTGCTTTGATCCCTGGCTTTGCCCAGTTGGTTAAGGACCCAGTGTTCCTGTGTGCTGTGGTGTAGGCTGGCAGCTTCAGCTCTGATTTGAGCACTAGCCTGGGAAACTCCATATGCCACAGGTGTGGCCCACCAAAAAAGCAAAAAGTAAAAAAATTACAACTGAATTGTGTGATATTCAAAACTAGGGAAATATATTTTTCTGAGGCTAGTTATCTCCAGGTTTTAAAAATACATATGATATCACTTATGTGTGGAATCTAAAATATGGTACAGCTGAACCTATCTACAAGACTTACAGACTCACAGCATAGAGAACGGAATTGTGGTTGCCAAGGGAGAGGGGAGAGGGAGTGGGATGGACTAGGAGTTTGGGGTTTGCATTTCGAATGTATAAACAACAAGGTCCTACTGTATAGAAAAGGGAACTATATCTAGTCTCCTGCGATAGACCATGATGGACAATAGTATAAAAAAAAGAATATATGTATATGTATGACCAAGTCACTTTGTTATACAGCAGAAATTGGCACAACATTGTAAATCAACTACATTTTAATTAAAATATAAAAATACATTCCTGTTGATTATTTCTTTAAAATACATTTTAGTATTTATTATATTTTCTTATTATACTCTAAAACCAAATATCAACAAATTGAATAAAACCTAGCTCAACATACTTATGACCAAACCTATGGCCTATATACCAGGTTACAATTCTCTGTCATTATATGGCAGACATGTTGCAGTTACTAATAATCCCATTTGAAAATGAGAAAGTAAAGACAGAACCACTTGAGTATTTTGGAAACTTTCTGAACCCTTGAAAAGAACAGAAGAATGCTTTCTCATTTCTGGTGCCAGTTCTATGTTGAGTTTTTTCCTTTAGAACAGTGCAATTGGTAGATATTAGAATGTCTAAAGGTCAAGTATATGCACATGGTATTGACCTCTGAGTGTTTTCCAACATTTCTTCTATTCCAATAAAACCTTTGTATTGGGAAGTGAACACCTAATCGCCCCAAAATAATCTACCTGATAAATTCCCTTCTGCCCAAAATAGAGAAAAAAAAACCAGATGATAGCTTTTAAAATAAGTAAAAAAACAAATATACACTGTGTTCAGTACTTGAGGTCATCTAAATAACTGCTTCTAACTGAAATCAAATATTACAAACCATCCCACCCCTCAAATTTTTCCATCCAGCACTGTCCTTTTCAGAAACTCAATTCCTTGCCAGTTGATGAATATTTCCTACAATAGTACGTTTTCATTTTGTTTCAATTCATACTAAACTATTCAGAAAGAAGCATAGTCCATCTTTTCGAAAGATGTTTGGACCAGATACAAGCTTCAGTTGGACCTGGAAAGACATAAAAAAATGTGTAGGATGGTATAACATTTTCTGTTCATTTGTGAGGGTTTTTTGTTTGTTTTGTTTTTTTAGGGCCACACCCATAGCATATGGAAGCTCCCAGGCTAGAGGTCGTATCTGAGCTATAGCTGCCAGCCTATGCCATAGCCACAGCAACACAGGATCTGAGCCATGTTTTCAACCTACATTGCAGCTCATAGTAACACTGGACCTTTAACCTAATGAGTGAGGCCAGGGATTGAACCTGTGTCCTCATGGATACTTGTTGGATTTGTTACTGCCGAGCCACAATAGGAGATACTTGCCCATTTCTTTTAATCAAGAATAATTTATTTGTAGTTCAAAGGGGAAAGATTATAAAAGTGGTCCCATTTTGGTGAAAATGTGCAATATAAGTGGTTTACCAATTGTTTAAGCTAGAATTAAAGACGGGCTACGTTTTATGTTCTTTTAAAGCAACTTTTACTCAGTCCTTAGTATGAGAGGATACTTGATAGTAAGGAAGTGAACTCCTATCTGGGTGCTAACTTGATATCTTATCTCCATGTGGCTATCTGTAAATCACCTTTGTAGGGAAAAATATGGAATATTTTCAAATGAATTTAAGAGATTATTGAGTATCTTCAATAGAAAATTCGGTACTATGTGATGCATCTTCCTGATTTTTTGATGTCTCTATGCCTTTCATGGTCTCTGAGCTTTACCACTTTGTAAGATGTAGATAAATGATAGAACTGCAAATTATTCTTTGTCCCTAGATATGTAAATGAATTTTGTCTCATCAAATACAACTGATTTCTCTTCTCCTCTATAAAAGATGCATGGTTTGCATCCAATAAGCAAGTTCATTTCAGCAGTCCTAATTGCTTCTATATGTGTCTACTGTTTTGGATGCTCACTTGAACTGGTGGTAGCATGTTACTGGTTCCCATATTAATTAATAGACTGACACGTGTTCATTTTATATTTGTATGAAAGTCGTGATTTTACCTTTTTTCTTAAAAAAAGTACTGTAACACCTCATATTTGCATCAAGTCTGTTCCTGATTTTCTTCCACTGTTCCCTACATCAGAAACACCACCATCTATTTTTTTTCATTATTGTATGCATTCAGGAAATTATTTCATCTTCAGCATCTTTTTTTCCCCATTTTCCTCTATTCTCCTTGCTCCACATGAAATCTATGTCCAAGTCTTTTCTTTATAGATGCTCCTACTCAAAGAGATCAGATCCAGTGTATTTAGATTTTAGTAGTATGTATGCATTTATGTCATATTTCATACCACGCTATGCCATTTATACTTTCTCTGCAAAATTTAAAAACTTTTCAATGAGAAATATTTCACATAGCCACCTTCACATTTAATTTCCAGGTCTCATATATTCTACTTTCCAAATATGTCTTCATATCATCTACTATCGTCTACTATGTTCCTTTTCCAGCATTTCTCTAACCGCAGTATGTAGTATCTACAGAAAGTTGATTTGGACAACTCTGGAAGGAGGTTGGTCAGTTAACAACACATTATTCTTAAGTATAGAGAAGATGGGAATGGCATGGTGTGGTACGGCTTGATGGAAATTCATTCAGACTTACTCTCTATTAGAACATCATGTGTTTGTGCACAAGTGCTTGCAAGACAAGTGAAAAGAGAATCGGTAAATCATTCAGTGCTTGCTGGAAGAGAACAATTTACTAATCCATCGGTTTATGGAACTCATGGATATCAGAACAAAAGCCAGGTGGCTAAGTGTACTCAGTATCACTATATACTGACACAAATATCCTTTATTTAATTACTCTGACAGAAACCAGTTCAATTAATACTTCGAGAACAGGATTGTTGTCTGCATTTGGCTGTGTTCTGAGGAGTATCTGAGTACATTATCTTCTGAGAAACACAAATAAGGACCTTTAATTACAGCATTGCTTAAAACTCACATAAAACTTTATTGTGGATTTCTTTTGGTCTTTTTTTAAGGCTGCACTCACAGCGTATGGGATTTCCCAGGCTAGGGGTTGATCAGAGCTGTAGCTGCCAGCCTGCATCACAGCCACAGCAACATGGTATCTGAGAACCAGGTCTGTGACCTACACTGCTGCTCATGACAATGCTAGATCCTTAACCCATGAGTGAGGTCAGGGATCTAACCCACGTCCTCATGGATACTATTTGGGTTCGTTTTGCTGAGCCACAATGGGAACTCCTATTGTGGATCTTTTTGAAATGGGAAAATAATTTCTAAGACTCTGCATTAATTTGCTCTTAATGCAAATCCACATTTTAGTTACTCTGCATATTATTCAAAAATATTGCCACTGGTTCTCTGCTGCTAAAATAGTGAAGGCATCAGCATCAGAATCTTCATGCTTATATTTTGTAGTCTCATGAAAAAGGAAAAGAAGCAAGAAAGAATGGAAGAGTCTACACTGAGGTTGTAATGCATTGATACCTTACACATATGAGAGTCCCTTTTGGTTCGTGAACCTAGTCATGAAATTCTTGTTATTCTTTTAAAATAGCTTTAAAAACTATGTTGTTGAGTTTTGTTTTCATGCTATGTCTGTTTATTTGTTTTGGCAGAAATAAACAAAAATAAATCATTCCTTAGGTTTAGAAAAAGCTGAGAGGTTTCTAAGCTGGCTAAATTTATGAATACTAATACTCAAAATATCAGTAAATCTTATCTAAAGGGAGCTACCAATTCAGTAGCTTACAGAAAGTTTAATGAATCAAGGGAGTGCCTTGAAAACATTTCTCTTTAAAGACACACTCACTGGCATTTGCACGTTCATGGAAGAGGTATCCATGATTATGTGCGAATATTTTCCCAGTCACACTTCATATTTTGTTTCTGATTTTGAATAAGAAAACTGCATATAGTATGAATATGAAAATGAGAAAAAATGTCCTAGCAAAAGCCTCAAGTGGAGATAAATTGTACAAATTACAATTATACCATTTTTGCTGCTTGAGAATGGCAGTGTAGCAAATTAAAAGCTATTGACCCTTTTACTGTCAGAAAATATTTTAAAGCAGAACTTTCACTTCCCCTGGTACTAGTTTTTCCCTCTACAAGGGTTTCCAGGCAAGTGGGTAGTGGCAACAAAAATCCAATCCATGTTGTGTTTGCTAAGTCACGAATCCTGGTGAATGAA
>PVHT020000143.1:3756040-3802679 GCA_004024745.2 Catagonus wagneri
TAAATTCAATTAGGCTATTTAAATTTTAGCATGGCACAGATTTTTAACTTTCTATAGGATCTGTGTTTCTTTAAGTCCTGATTTCATGAGTACAGTATTTATACTTACTAATTAATAAGTCATTAAGGAACTGTTTTAATTTTGATCAAACATTATCTGGAGAGCATAGCTGTACTCTTTTAGTTTATGCTGCCTGTGAAATTCCTGGTATTTTATCTAATGTATTAAAAATGAGATAGCAATCTCTTTGCTTACTGCACCTGCACTGTAGGAATATTAAGCGGATGCTGAAAATTGAAATCTAGGCTGTGGTAGTAATAGCAGAAATATGTAAGATATCAAAAAACTCTAATAATTATTTCTCTTTCCTGAAAATCTAACAAATCTCAAGCCTTAAAAATACAATGCAAATATGAATTTTGTGCTTTTCAACAATGTGAAGGAACGAAAATATTGAAAATTATCATGAAATTACACTTTTATTTGTATTTTGACCAAGAACGTAGTTTGTGTGCATGTTTAGAATTTAGATGGTTTGGAGTTCCCGTCATGGCTCAGTGGTTAATGAATCCGACTAGGAACCATGAAGTTGTGGGTTTGATCCCTGGCGTTGCTCAGTGGGTTAAGGATCCAGCGTTGCCATGAGCTGTGGTGTAGTTTGCAGACATGTTGCTGTGGCTGTGGTGAAGGCCGGAGGTTACAGCTCCTGTTAGACCCCTAGCCTGGGAACCTCCATATGCCACGGGTGTGGCCGTAGATAAAGCAAAAAAAAAAAAAAGAATTGAGTTGGTTTGTTGGAGATATTTCTCCTGGATCCTTCAGTCAGTTAAAGCAAACGGATTCAGCAGGACCAGCTTTCTTCTTTTCTTCTTCTTTTTTTTTTCCACTGTGCTTTCTTGTGTCCAGGAGTGTCTTGCTGCATAGGTGTTATATGCTAGACATCATTTCATATTGTAGAAGAGTATTATTTAAGCTAATCTTTAGACTGACTTTATACAGGCAACCTGAAAAGCAAGGGAAGCTCCAATGCATGACTGGCTACTGGCAAAATTGCAAACTTGGATGAACTTTGTTTTTTAGTATCTGTTCTTTCTTCCTTCCTCTTCCCTTAAGCCAGCCCTCATGGCCAGCTGATCTATCATCTCAGGCCTTTGTAGCAATGTCATACTGTTCTCAACCCTTCAAATCTTCTCCCCTAGGCTTGCTACTGCTATGCTGCTCTGCACAGATAGGTAACTGCCTGACAATTCGTCTCTGTAGGACCCAAGATATTCCTTTGCTAAACTGACAAATGAATCCTTGCTTGTGCTCATCAGTAAAATATGCCCATGCTAATAACGTATTTTAATAGTTCCTTATAAAAGTCGTGTTTTTCTTCCCCTAACGAATTGGTTACTCTAATGTTGGGATTATTCTGCATGAGGAATTTTTTTTTTTCTAAGATCAGACAACATCATTGACCAAGTACATAGTTAAAGTTAATTTAGAAGTGAAATGCTCATCTGGGAGTCAAAAGACATGGCTTATAGTCCCAGCTCCAGCACTATGCACCTGTCAGTTCTTGGAAAGGCACTCGATATCTTTAATGTTCACTTTCCTCATTTCTGAGAAAGTTGGAACTGGTGATTCCAAAAAAAAAAAAGAGCACTCCTCAGAAGGAGTTCCGATGTGTTTCTCTATAAGTCCATAACTGTGTAATAATATTCCATCTCCACAAGAAGGGGATTGAATGTAGACTCTTTTGTAGACTCTATATCATTTCAGTACATTCTGTCCAATTCAAGAATCAAAGGATCACATGTTTAAATCCCATATTTTGGCAGAGTACTGGAAAATACATATTTAAATGAAAGAAAGAAAGCACAGGTATGTTTAAATGTCTTTCAAACTTGCATAGGTAGTAAATTTTGAGTGGTGGATAGGATTTCTGATTCCTAATTCAACCAAGGTTAAAGTGAATTCTGGGGCAGATTTCCAGAGATGATTTCTCATTCTCTGCAAGAATTAACACATGTGCCCACTTAATGATTTGTTAATGCCAAGTCTTTCCTCTATAAAGAACATTTAACAGTGCTTATTATACTGTAAGCAGTTGGCCATTGAGCTTGTGGAGTGCATTGTGGCTGCTCTTACCAGCATGACTGGCACTTGGACTCTTCCTAACATATTCAGTATTTGCCTGCACTAATTACAAAGAATTTTGTGCCCACCGAACATAACCTGCTTATCACTTCTATTCTGTTTACAGGGGTTGGGGCCAAGAATAGAAGCAAGAAAGAGAGAGAGAGAGAGAAGCCCTGTCTCCAGATGAATAGTAAATACTGTGGGAAAAAATAAGGTGCATAGAGGAATAAATAGTAATTAGAAAACCAAATTGAACCTGATCATTTCACAGTTGAAATGGATAACAACACTGCAGAATTATTCTCCATATTTATCCAAATGGGAAGCTGCTTCTTCACCAGTACTGTGAAGAATTGTGAAAGCTGGAGATTCACATAAAGTGTCATAAGAATGGAGGCAATACCTCTTTGTTTTTGTTTTTGTTGTAGAGACTGGAAGCACTTGGCTTAATCATATTTTTTATATTGTGGTATATTATTTTCATTTTTTCAGATAAACACCTTTTCTCAGATATTTAACATGTTGATGTTGGGTTTTGTTTCCCTTTATTATCAGTTTCTTCCCACTTCACTGGTGACTGTACCAATATAAATACTAAATCTGATATTGCTTGGTGATCTTGCAATTATGTGTCTTATTTTGTTTGAGTATATAGTTAACGTACTTAAGTGGTATTATTCATTGTACTTATTAACATTAACCGTTATTATCATTTTGCACAAAATAATATGTTTTGAATCTATGTATCATTGTGTATTTATCAGGATCCTTTGACTGTGGCATGGTGTTCCTCTGCCACATATTGCCTTCCCAACTTTCCAGGGGTGGACAACTCGATTGTCTCCATCTCTGCACCACCATGAGCAGCACTGCAGTGAACATAATTGTCCATGTCCCTCATAGACCATGGGTTAATCTCTTTGTGCGTAAAGCCAGAGCAGAACTGCTGCCTGTGGAGTATTCATCTCCTTACTTTGGCTACAAGAGTCCCACTAACAGGGTGTGAAGATTCTTAAGCCCATGTGTCCAGCAATGTATCTGACATTATCCAGATTTCTAATTATAATCAGTCTAAATGTTTTAAATTGGTCGGTCCTTATCCTTATCTTAGTTTGCATGACTCTGAACAAATATGAACATTTCTTTATATGCTTGTTTGCCCTCTGAATTTTATTTTTAAAAATTTAACTCATTGATTTGCAAACGTACTGTCTTTTCTAGTCATTGGTCTCTTGTTGGCTTTTTTATTTCAGATATCTTTTGCAATATATGATTATCTTTTAAACTTGGCCATTGTGTACTTGACATCCCCTAATATGACAATTTATACATGATGGCTACTCTTTTAGAAAGAAATTGGGGTCGTTTATATATGAATAATGTGTCCCCATGGGGGGAATTTGACAGAAATGCTGACCAGTTGTGTTAGAGGCCCAAAGTTACTGAAACATGTCAGGTAGCTGGAGGAGCCAAGATGACCCTTGCCTGTCGAAAGGTGGTGATCATAAATCCTAAATTTGAAGTATAATGAAATTAATCAATTATCTTGGTGTTTTTTCTTAGTATTTTTAACTAATTTGAAGCTATTCTCCTATGTTTTGGTATTTTATATACAAATTTTTATATGTTATATACTACTTGGTTATAACTTTATAGTTATACATGTAAATAAATATATATTTATATACACATATATTAAATATATATGTAAATATATATTTATATAAAGACATATTAAATCTGTAATCCATGTAGAATATAATGTTAAATGGGAATCTATTTTCATTTTTCTCTAAAGAGTAAACGAATCTCCACAATACTGTCCATTCAACAATCCATTATTTTCTATTGATTTATGTTGCCCCTCTCATACATTTGAAGCTCCTATAAGGCAATGGAGGTGAGCTTTGTATTTTCTCTGAATGTTTCATTTTCCTCCATTGAAATTCTATATTTTTGCCCTCCCAGGACTGATACAGTGTGCTCCAAGTATGTTCAAAATATATTCAGTTTACTAGTAAAAGATCAGGGAGCTGTAACAAAAACACCTCTGAGTAGTTATATGCTACTAATTCTCAACTTGTCTGATTGGGTCTTAGCAGGTTCTAAATATGGTATAATTTACATAAATTTAAAATTACACATTGTCAGAGGATATTGTGTTCACTCTAGGCACTTTTTCAACATTACTTCCTCTAGATGGGAGTCGCTCATCAACTTCATTTCTGAGTTTTTTTTTTTTTTTTCTCCTCAGTGGCATATGTTCATGTATAAGGGAAGTGTATATATATTGAATTATTCAAGAGAACAACAGAGAAAGAATATGATTTAAGCAAATGTCACTCTCCTTTGTTTAGAAAAAAAGTGGTGAATATCATCTCAGTGTCAAAGGGATTAAGAGGACAGAAAACAGAAGGGGTAGTGTTATCTCATACTCCTTTTTAACTGGGCTGGATTCACCTTATCAACCCAGCATCAGTGGCAGCAGGAGAAGTTTTATAGGCTGTTTCTCTTCACTATTTATAGAGGTGTGGTGCCTGGAGCATTTCATGATCATTTTTATTTGCACCAGTCAACCCTCATTAGCCTACTTTTCTAGGACAATAGAATTATAAAATCACTATGTCAGTCTGCCCTATCCTTCTCCACTAATAACTTTTGATCCCAGAGGCTAATTTCAGCCAGACCTGGCAAAGTGGCAAAGTGCTTATCAGTTCTGTAAAAGACAAAGTCACTCACAGGAAAGTATGGTAGCCTGCACACCTCAATGCGTGACTAGACCTGATAGACGCAGGCTTAGCTAAAAGGCCTGAAGTGCACAAATCAATTACATACAAATTTGCTGGGTGAGCTTGAAAATAACCTAATTTCAGCAAAGGTGTTCATTTAAAATAGCCTGTTGGAAATATATTTAATAAAACCCAGATCCCGGAGCTTGATCACATAATAATCCAACAAAAGTATTATTAATTAATGAAAAATCATTTTAGCATATTTTGTAATCTAAGTTTTCTCATTAACTTTAATCTTATATTGCAGTCTTTTTAAAGTTATTACTACAATGTAAAAAAGAGAGGATATATAAAATTATCATTCATTGCTATTTTTATCTATTTATAAACTACTAAATTTAAAAATGAGTCATAAATAGTAATTCCCCTACTAATGGTTTTTCTTTCACATATATTGACTCCCTTTTGCATATTTTCTTAAAACGATTTTTTAAATTTTCTTAATATGAAATGTCTATAATGACTCTGACAAACTTTTTTCATGTTTTCCTGTTTTTCTGAAATTTATTGTCATCTTCAACTAATCTTGAACACTTTTTATGCTATTCCCAAATTTCTGATATTTCTGTATCCTTTTCTGTTTTGCTTTTGTCACTGAATTATTTGAAATTTATAAATCCACACACAATAACTATGTGTCATCAATTTTCTATGTAAAACATGGTATTATAACTAAGTCCTCTCCCATTAAGAAAAAAAAACAGTAATTTTAAGAACTTACAGTTTTAAGGACACTTAAATGTTGTCTTCTTAGTTAGCTTATACTTGACTTATAAATACACTTGCTCTTAATTGTACTTTTTGTTTTGAAACAGAGACTTTGAATCAGAACATTTAGGTAACCACTTCTCCATTTCCCTAATATATATACATTGAAATGTTATGGAGATTGACATATTATTAGGAGGAATTGGGCTTATGAACATGTTACACTCATAAGCAAAAAGCTCTCGTAGGAGGAATTAATGGAAATGTTGGCCAGTTGGGTTAGAGTTTCAAAGTTATTAAAGCATGTCAGATGGCTGCAATAGCCTCTCTCAGAGCCCCCAAGAAAAGATCAGGAAACTGCTGCAATAAATTCGGCAAGAGAACAGGAAGGGTGGCTTCTCCACAAAGGCCCAGTCAGAATGGAACTGCAGTTGTGGGTCTCCAGTTTCCTTAAGACTCAGACTCTTAATGACCCAAACTTCCTGACCTTGCAGGAGTATGCCTTTGGGGAATGATTGTTGTAATACTGACATCAACTTTATAAATAAGCCAGGGAGAGAAATGTTATGCCTTGTTCATTGAAGAGCTACTACATCTCCACTGAGGCATAAGTCCAGGAGTGATGATAGTAGCAAAATAAGAGGCACAGACTAAGTCATAGAAGTTTGATCTAGAGTCCACCAGATAGTATCACTGAACTATGCTATCACCAGCAGCAAGGGACAGGGTCACCTCTTAGAAAATATCGGCGTTTTTTGTTTGTGTTATTTTGGTTTTGTAACTAGGTTTTTTCTGCTAGTAGTAATGGTTGTATAGCTTCAGCTTCAGGAACTGTTAGCAGCTGGGACAGAGGTCATAGGTTTCTCCAACCTTCATTGGCTAGGCTAGCATAACTAGGAATGCTCTTTGGGTATATGGAAACATTCTTTAGAATTTTTTTCCTCTTTCTTTTCCTCCCTCCCTCCTCCCTTCCCATTATACCTTTTTGTTTGTGATTTTCCTTTGCCGTTATTAAAAAAATTCTCATGGACTCATTCTAAATTAGTTTGCGATATTTTCATAAGTTTTGATCTTTTGCTATATGTATATTTGATCCTTAAACTACATAACATTATTTTGTGTTTGAAAGTTTAAATAATGTACTAACTTTTTATCAAATCTTTATCAACTAACTTGTTTTAGTCAACATTGTGGTTTTTTTATACATTCCTCAGTGTTGAGATATTTATAAATAATTTGCTCATTTAACTGCCATATTACATGACTTTAATAAGCCATCATATTTTTTATCAATTTCTCTATTAGAAAATTTAATTTATTTTTTTCATCATTAAAAGCAGTGCTGTCATGAACCCTTTTGTGTGTATTGCCTTATACCCAGTGTCACAGAGTTTCTTCAAGACAGATGTATAGGAGTGGGACTGCATTGTCAAGGATATGGATGGGAGTCTTCAAATTCCTTCATATCTCTGAATTGCTTTTTAAAGTGATCTTAATCATTTAGACTCACATTTAAAAATGTTATTAAACTATACGCACTCTCCCAATTTCAGATGTCTTATTGTTTTAATTACTTGAGATAAAAATGTATTCCACTATTCATCGGCCATTCAGTTTTCTTTCCCAGTTATCTGTTCGTGGTCTTTGCTCTTTTTTTCTTTTTCTTTCTTTCTTTCTTTTTCTTTTTTTTTTTTTTTTTGCCTTTTGCCTTTTGTCATTTTATGGCCGCACCCGCGGCATGCGGAGGTGCCCAGGCTAGGGGTCTAATCGGAGCTGTGGCCACTGGCCTGCGCCGCAGCCACAGCAAGGCAGGATCCAAGCCGCGTCTGCAACCTACACCACAGCTCACAGCAACGCCGGATGGTTAACCCACTGAGCAAGGGCAGGGATCGAACCCTCAGCCTCATGGTTCCTAGTCGGATTCGTCAACCATTGGGCCACGACGGGAACTCCACTTTGCTCTTTTTTTCAATCAAGTTTTGGCTTTATATGTATATAGAATCAAGGCTGTTCCTTTTCTGAGAATAGGTCATAAGACCTTTTTTTTTTTTTTAAGATTCACTTAGTCTCTTTAAGCACACCTCTTGGAGTCCTGAGTTTCCATGTAGGAATTTGAATTATCCTGAGATGGCCATATTGGAAACACCATGTACAGAGACTGCATGAAGAGGTCTTGAAATTACACCAATAAAGATGCCCATGGAACATGGAGTAGAAACAAGCCATCTTTGCCAAGTATTGTGCACAGTGCAAATTAATATCCAAAAGGATGATTTTTGTTGCTTTGAACCATTTTGTTTTGGGGTGACTTGCTAAATGGCAATGTATAAATGAATCTGTCTATCTATCTATCTACCTATTCAACACCTCTCATACATGTAGCTCTCTCCCTATCTATATAAATTCATATACACATCTATGTTCTGTATACTAATTTTCTATTATTTGTATAAATGCAAATTTATTCTATGGTATATAATTTTTTCATATTAATTGTTGTTTTTTAGGCCTCACATGTGTTTATTTTAGACAAACTTGTTATTTTCCTTTATAGTTTTTTTATGTTTTTAAAAATATTTTTTATTATTTTACTAATATAAATATATTTGCCATAATTTTCTTGTAAAATGTTGCAGTTTTGTTATTTTATTTTTTACTTTTAGTCATTAAAGCCTATGAAAATTATTTTTTGTGTATGATGTGATGCTGGGATTTAAATTGATCTTTTCTCATAAGGAGAAATTATTTTCCAGTGCATTTATTGGTTAATCCATATTTCCTCCCTGAATTTGTATTGTCACCTTTTCTATTGCTTCTTACATTGCATCTGAAACTATTTCTGGTTTCCTTATTTTATTTTATTGGTTGCTCAAACCACACTATTGTTAATGTCTTTAGAATTTTAATAGAATTAATTAATAGAATCCTCATATCTGGTGTTATCTTCTCAGTCCTGGTTCTATTACTTAGCTTCCTAAATATTTTTTTCTTGACTATTTGGACTCTTTCTCTTGCTGCATGAAATTGGACAGTAGTCAACATCTGTGAAAAAGCTTGGTTAAATTTTTATTAGAATTCCATTAGAATTATAATGATGGAGCTGAATTACATAAGATGTTTTCCAGTTTATTAAGATTTTTTTTCTTTATGTATATCTTCAGAAAGGGATATTTCAAAATCAAAGTTGTGGGAAGATGTATTGTACATATTATATTGTATTATATTTGGGTTGAGGGCTGAAGGGTGAAGCTGCATGGCCATCAGTGATGCGTATCATAAAAGGCAGTCCAGCACTGGATGAAAAGTTGGACTGCACAACTTCCAAAATTCCCATCTCATTTTAAAATTCTAGGTAGTGAAACAAGTTATGCAGGCTAAAGTTTGAATATTGATTCTGCCTGTGAAACTAGTTGAGCTTTCCTGAGCTCTTTTTATTATCTCTAAATTGTGATTGGTTATATTATTTCAAAATATTATTGGAAGTTTAACCAAACATCTACCATGGTAACTGTTTTTCTGCCACACAACACATTTAGTTGCCTCTTCTATTCCTGCAATAATTTGCAACGTCTTCAGAGACTGAGTCACTCTTTCTAAAGTAATAATGGTCACAAAATCATTAACGATAACCTTAAATTAATGTGATAAGTTATCAGAACCAGATCTCAAGTTTTACATTAAGTTTTATAAGTTTTACAATAAGTTTCTGAAAACACAAGACTGGATTAGTTCAAACAATTGCACAGACATGCTTTTGTAGGGTAGAGGGAACTTATTTCTAAAAAGTCCATATTGGACCACTCTTTTAGAGCTCTTGCCAGGGTTCTATGTTCAGAATTAGCTTCAATCAATATAGTTATAAAAATAAAAAATAAAACAATTTTTAAAACCATCATAATGAATATTATAAGCCTTTGGTAATTTGTATGCTTTAAGTGCATCAAGTTTTCACCTTTGCCAGAGCCATTTTCTCTGCTATTTATTTTCTCAGACTCTCTCTTTCTCTCTATATATATTTTTAAAAAAAGCCGAAAGATTGCGAACACGTTTTTCCAACCATTTTTTAATTTGCAAGTTCTTTTATTACACTAAATATTTATTAATAAACTAATTATTACCAGCATACAAAATCCTAAATAAAATTATATTTTTGGCCATTTACTTTTCATTCTTAAATTCTCTCCTCTTTCTTACACTTCTTCCCACTATCTCTTTTTCTTTTTTCCTCTAAAATTTGCTTTCTACCCCAAAGTTCATTCTCTCTGTATTCAGATACACACAGAGAAAAATATATAAGAATGACATAAAGCCCTGATTGTAGTTATGTGGAATTTGCAGGGGAAACAAATCAAACTCGGGCTTTCTACAGATGAGCTCACACTCATTCTTTTTCCCCATTGGAAATAAAAAGTTGTGGAAGAAATCCAAATCAGAACCTTTATCCCAATGCCAATAATCTATTTCCAACTTTTCTGTCTGTCCAAAAAATCTCTTCCTTCAAGTGTCTCACCAGTGCATTCTACTCAGAAAACAAAATAAAAAAGCACAGAACTAGAAACTCAAAAAGAAAAAAAAAAAAAAAAACAGAAATAGGTAATTCAAACCTTTGACAAATGGCTCTCAAAATGTTATATTTTGTGTTAAGTTCATCATTCCAATTCTGTTTTATTGCAAATAAATATGGAGTAGGAAACATGCCACTTCCTGATATAAAAACTGTATATAAACTGTGTAAAAATCCTCAATGTCTTCTTATTAAATAAATTTAGAATTTACTCCAAACTCCTTTCTATAAACTGCAAGAGCACCCCCGTAGATGT
Organism: Catagonus wagneri; assembly: GCA_004024745.2. Lineage (NCBI taxonomy): Eukaryota > Metazoa > Chordata > Mammalia > Artiodactyla > Tayassuidae > Catagonus > Catagonus wagneri. The sequence continues at coordinate 3,766,485 of PVHT020000143.1, forward strand.
AACTGAACATTTCTTATGACCTTTCCACTAACTCTCTCCTTGACCAACACAAAACCTCTTTTGTTTCCTTGAATAGGCCTTGTCCTGTTCCTGCAACTTGCTGTCACTTGTATACCCAGTACCCCTAGATGATCCTGAGGCTGGGTCCCACATATCAACACCTAAAATAACCTCCTCACCTAAATTCACTGCCATGTAGACATTGTCACATTATCCTTTTCATTTTCTTCATAATACTTATCTCTACTTGAAATAATCTATTTAATTTTTACTAATTTTTCCTAACTCAGTGGAATTTAAGTTCAATGAGATTAGGAAACTTTGTTTTGTTTGCTTTACTCACAACACCTAGGTGAGTCCTATCATTGTATAGATTCTTGATAAATATTTTTAGATTATGATTTAATGAATACATAGGTAGTATTTTTAAAATTCACTGTTTATAAGGATTCTAATAAGTGACATTTCTCACAGTTACCTACTCTTCCTTCATATATGAGTTTATTTAATAATCTGTTTCTTTCTGAAATGATTTGCCTACTGTATCAAAAACTTGGTAAGATTAGAAGAAATTATATTATCTTGTTAATATTATTTTTATTGAGTAGAATCATGATGTAGCCTTTAAAGTAATTTTCTGTTGTGCAGATAATAAGATTTATAAGGGAAAAGCTTTGTATTAAAACAATAATAAAAACATAACCTAAGAGAAGAAGAGAAAAAGCAAATTAGAGAACATAGAAACATTAATTTATGTTTGATGGGGTAATAAGAAAGTTGTTTTGCCTGTCTTAAACAGTGGACTTTTATTGCAACTCCCTATATAGTCTCCAAATGCCACTTTCACCCTCAATGCCACATTCTCAAGTTGGTACTTTTCTAGGGCTTGACTCAACAAGTTAGTAAGTTAATGATCCCTGATGCCATCTTCGTATCAAAGGATTTTCCTTCTTCTTCTTCCCCAATAGAAACTTAAGGCCTTTTTTGGTAAAAATCAGTTAATTTGATGAACAAATCCATACAAGCTTGCCAGTAAAAAATGCTTAAGGCAAAACATTTTGTTCTTAGGTCCTTCACACTTTGAAAAGTGACATTCAGCATGTTGTGTGCATCTTTGACTTGTAAAATAAATGAATGTCTCTAATAGTGGGAATACAAAGACAGCTAGAAGGGAAAATTACTTATTCTTTAGTTTATCCTAATAGAACTCATAATTAGGGTATGCGGAAGCTCACAGGACCTTACGGTTTTCCTTTTAAATGATCTGCTATATGCTCTTCATTTATTTATTTATCCATTTATTCAGTAATTTACTATTGCTATTCTTAGGCTTTCTGCTTGCTATGTAAGAAAAGGATGAAGTCCCTTAACTAGAACAAAATCACAGTTTACTTAAGAGACAAAACCATAAGCATGAGAAATGCCCAGAACATTTCTTAATTCTTTTTCTCACTTACACTGGCTTTCCATTAATCACAGTTCACTTGCCACTTATTTTAAATCTCTGTTGTATATTTTCAAATGGGCGAATCTAAAATTCTAATTTTATCTGATTTTTGTAGGGATATCAAGTTCTTTCCGATTCTGAAAGAATGTTGGCTGTAATCTGAGTACCCTGACAAATCAACATCTTTGGTATGTTATGATTTCTTGACAACACTGGTGTGCACAAGGAATCTTGAGTATATGGCATATGACCTTGTTTTGGTAATATGACACTAGATAAATGGCAATCAATGAACATTTATGGAATCTAATGCTGATTTAAAGCTCTATTTTATCATTAAGTAAGAAAACTTCTAGTTAATTTTAAATACATATATATTGCAGGCAAATTATTTATACATTGGTTATATATACATATAAGTAGAAACATAAATCGCTATTCAGAGTATTTCTGTTCCCTACGGGCTCTTAAAAAATGTGAAGATTTTGAAGACACTATTAAAAAAGATCTCTGAGAGATCTGAGGCAGATTGGCAGGAAACCTAGCCAAAACAACGGACATAGTGAATGTGGAAATTAGCCCGAAGAAGTAAAAGAACAGGTAGATCAATGGCAAAGGACCTGGCTGGGAGGAGCTGGGAGTAGAAACAATAAATAAAGCTGATATAGAGCCTTGAAGAGCAGTGTGTGAATAAAAATGCATGTCATTTGTCCTGCCTAGGGAAGGAAAAAGCCCATAACCCAAAGGAGGTCATTTGGCTAATAGGGCTCTAGAGTGCCCTTCTGAGTGCCAAGCAGACAAAGCTAATTAAAAACATATCATTTAGTAACAAGTAGGCTCACAACAGCAAATACAAAAGAAACCAAGTTATACATATTTGAAAGTTTAGTTTTATCTACCAGGCTGCTTCTTCCTAAAAAGATTGATGTAGTTACATGCAGGACGCAGTGAAAATACTGAATATAAATCAGAATTAAAAATTGATGCCCCAGGTATATAGAGAGGTTAACTTTTTCCCGCGTATAACAAGGAAGAATGTCTATGCATCTCAAATGCAGCCCAGCTTACTTTTCCCAGACAACTGCCACCTGACTGTTCCAAGGTGCTTGATTTCCAGCTCATCGATCCTAATTATTTCTCTTCTCCACTCAGGGTTAAATATACCTTAATGGATCTTAAATCTGCCTGACAAAGAGGCTGACTTAGAGGCTCATCTTACCCATGACATACAATTATTAATTAATGAGGGTCAGCTGCATAAGGGGATTGCAGCTGATACATGTGTAATAAGGGAAAGCACTGTAGGCAGAATTATGCACTGTAGAACAGGAAAGAGTACATTTTATAAGAATCATCAAAATTTCCTGTCGCCAAACTAATTAATTTAACTCTTTCTGTAGTTAGAACAAATTGTATTTATGTCTCAGGTTACTGCAATTTCCTTCTAGCAAATAAAATGCCTGTGTCTTTTCATTAAGAGCAATAGGCTTCCTTCCTCCCAACAGTTAAATCCTGTTCTGGTATCACAGTTTATCCATTTTCACTATTGGGTGGGGGTCAAGTAGAGTTGCATTGTTAATCTTTGAAGATTTAGTCAGTGTTGGCAGCCCATAGTGTTTTGAGAAGCTAACAGAGAAAAAAAGAGAAATCTCTATAGGCTCTCCCAATCTTCTTCCCCAACCAAAGAAAAATGCTTTACAACAAAGTGACAATTAACTTAAGCCTACTTTTTCCCTTTTGGGAGAGTCTCTCCACCTGAACATACTCTGGTTATCTAATATTATTTGAGAGTTTATTTGAGAATGTTCCTCTCATGAGAGTATTCTTTTGAGAATAAGTTTGAGATCTTATTAAAGCAAAAGATGTCTGATGACCTTAGCTTCAACCAGCTGAACTATATCACAGACCAGATGTGCAGAATCTCTGGGGCAAAAATCTGTTTAAAAAACAAAACAAAACCAAAAAATCACAATGCTTCGAGTTTAAATATGTTGACTTGTTTCCATTAGGAATATCACACAATGGTTGCATTGTTAATAAGAATTTACAGTGCAGGCACCCTGGTCCAACCACTGGGCTAGCCAGATATGCTGATTAAGGTTTTTTCACACTTGCTTTCCTTTTAGGGATAACTGGAGTGCTGTGGACTTATTTCAGCCTCACCTAAATCCTATGTTTGGGTTCCAGCCAACACAGGACTTGTGTTTCTTCCCCCTTAGATGTGCATATATTTATTGAGTTCCACCCTAATACTTTTTTATTAATTTATTGTCCATTAAAATGTAAAATCATGGAGAGCAGAGATTTTCTACCTGATTTGCTTTACATGGCATCTTCTTTTTATACCACGTATGCTGGTCTTTAAAAAATAGATCTTGGAGTTGCCACTGTGGTGCGGTGGGATTGGCAGCACCTCTGGGGTGCTGGGCAAAGTGTGTTAAGGATCTGGCATTTGCCGCAGTTGCAGTGTAGGTCACAATTGCAGTTCAGATTGGATCCCTGGCCCTGGGAACTCTATATGCCATGGGGCAACCAAAAAAGAAAAAAAGAAAAAAAAATAGCTTGTTGATAATTTTTATCAGAAAAATGGAATAGCCTGTGTAAATTTTCTGCTCAAAGAACTATGTTCTTATATGTTAGAATAAATTTTAATGTGTTGTTAAATAACACGTCCAGGAGTTCCCATCATGTTGCAGCAGAAATGAATCCAACTAAGAACCATGAGGTTGCGGGTTCAAACCCTGGCCTTGCTCAGTGGGTTGAGGATCTGGCATTGCCATGAGCTGTGGGAACCTCCATACCATATGCCGTGGGTGCAGCCCTAAAAAGGACAAAAGACAAAAAAATAATAATAAAACATGGTCCAGCAATTTTCTATAAATGGGATGGTTATCTTTGTTATTTTATTTTTTTTTTTTTGTCTTTTAGGGCCACACTCGTGGCATATGGAGGCTCCAGGCTAGGGGTCTAATCATAGCTGCAGCTTCTGGCCACAGCCACAGCCACAGTCACAGCAACGCTGGATACTTAACCCACTGAGCAGGGTCAGGGATCAAACCCACCTCCTCATGGATGCTAGTTGGGTTCGCTAACCATGAGCCAAGACGGGAACTCCTATGTGTTGTCTTCTAAATTCACTCTTTCTTTAGTCTAATTACTTGAAATTCTCACCTGTGACAGTTCTCTGTTGTGACCTTTAGCCCATTCATTGCTCCCCTGCATTTGTCCCTGAGGTCTGCTCCACTGATATTGTTGTCACTTGCCCACTCCAACAATCCATAGATCTATGCTCTGGCCCTCAGGCAGAAACATTCCCAGGATGTAAAATCTCAGTATTGCCCAAGTTAACTACACTTAGCTCTGTTTATTCACTTTCTTCTTGCTTTTCTGTCTTCCTTCTCAACAAGGGTATTTGGCTGGCTGATTTCTTAAAGATGTACTAGAAATGGGTGTGATTTGAAGTTAAGTGGGAGGATTCTTCTGAATTTGGGATCTAAAAATGTCACATAATATCCTGAGATCAGCTTGTATAAGTTTATGCAATAGTAACAAATTTGTTTGCAGGCTTTGAGTTGAATAGTATACGTTTATGAAGTACAGCGTTCTTTTTTACTAAGCATACATTTTATTCATAGTGTATTGATAACTCAAGTAGGATAATTTACACAAATAAAGATCTTCATTAGAAATGTAGACTTTGAAAACTCTTTAGGAAAGTTTGTTTAGTTAATTTTAAGTTTGACTGCCAAATAGCAGACATATAAGCTTCTTCAAAGTGTCTTTCTTCTCTCTCTCTCCTTCCAAATGGCTTGATGTCAAGAACCAGAGTTCACACACTTAGTTGATTCAGCATGAAAGTTTCAGGATTCTTTAGCTATGTCTTTTGCACAAGTTAACCTTATTTATTTCAGTTCATCTGATTATAATAAATGTCAGATGCAAATTAATTTTTTGGCCATCCTTCAAAATAGAATACAAAGTTGGTGTTATTTCTTTAGAAAACTGAATATAATTCTACAAGTCTAGCCAGAGTCTTGTTGGTGAAGGAAATTCAATGTGATTTTAACTTCTCTTTTCATCCCCTTCCCGGATTTACTCTTATCATCACCTCTGAGTCCAACCCATGAAACTCTTAAGCTATTCTCTCAGTAGAAGCCAACTTTTTATTGATACATAGTGTTGGCATAACCAGGGCAGCCTGCATTGTTACTAGCATGCCCTTAGTTACATCTCTACATAGATGTATTTGAAGACCTGTTTCCAGAAACTAATATATATTGTGTTAATATAAAATAAGAAGTCTTTAATTTCTCTACATTTCTTTTTCAGATACTTAACAGAACATGAAAATTGTGAGAGAGGAATAAGAGGCAGCCCCTGTTTCAGCACCAGTGTTTTAGTTTGGAATTTGAAATGCCTTGTTCCACGGTCAGTTAACTCCTCTCATTCTTTTCTTTCCACATTTGGACGGTATAAAATTTTATATACTTTCTCTCCAAATAAATGATACTCTGTGTAAAGTCTGACTCAGTTTTAGGGTAACCCACAGAGATTGTTTCAGTATTTTAGATATAGGAAACATTTGAAAAAATACCTAACTTTTTGTTCTCAGTGAATAGTGACAGTGCTATGTTTATTTCCTCAGAAAAATTTCCTTTTGAAACAACACTTGTCCTCTCTAGACGTAAATGAAGAACTTTGGTGAATATTACAGACATCCTGCAGGTTTTTTGAAGCAATAACTATAGACAAGGGAGTAATTTCATATATCTCAGTTCACAGCATGGAGAGGTTAACTATTTTCTAAATTAAATGTGCTAATAAGACATGTTTCAATAAACGAGAATTTCATTTTAGGGTTATAATTAGTTACAAAATATAAATAATTGCTCTTATAACCCAATATTTGCATCAACATAAAGAGGTTATTTAAATAATTAATTCCCACAATTACTTAATTCCAAGGATGAGGGATTATATTTTCCTCTATTCGTCCCTTAACTTTGCTTTTTACACACAAAATGTTTAGGCAATAAACCTCTCAATAATATTGAAATCTCTAGAAAAACTTTCACACTTATTGCTTAATTGTTGCTGTCCTGATTGTGGTAGGTGTGAAGAAAGTATACAAAGAGAGCAAGAAAAACATATCACCTTGGTGCTAAGGGGCCCTCATAAAAATGCCTCTGTCTTTGCTCATGCTAATTAAATGTGTTGGTAGAATCAATTGAAGCAAAAGGCTACAAATAATTTTCCCTCAACTTCTTTTATTTTCTTCTTTGTTCAAAAATAACAAGAGTTTAGCTATTAGGCCTATATTACTAGCTTATATAACTCTTTCAGTTAGCTTGTCTTGTTAATAAGGATTTCAAGTGTTGACAACATTCATTCATTCACTCAAAAATTTTTTCTTGAGTTACTACTATGTGCCTGGAACTCTTCTAGGTGCTGGAAAAACAATAGTGATAAAGCATATCAAGATAAGCAAAAGGAAAGAAAGAAAAGGAGGACAGCCAGAAAAAGAGAATTAATAGAAATAAAGTATATTCACTGGGATGCTCTTTTTTTTGTTGTTGTTGTCTTTTTTTAATGTAGAGCCACACCCGGGGCATATGGAGGTTCCCAGGCTAGGGGTCTAACAGGAGCTGTAGCTGCCAGCCTTCGCCACAGCCACAGCAACGCGGGATCCGAGCTGCGTCTGCAACCTACACCACAGCTCACGGCAACCCCGGATCCTTAACTCACTGAGCGAGGCCAGGGATCGAACCCGCAACCTCATGGTTCTTAGTCAGATTCGTTAGCCACTGAGCCACGAAGGGAACACCTGGGATGCTCTTTTTTAAAGACAGAATTGTTTTGCATAAACTAGATATTGACATTAATACACAAAACTGACATATTTCACATTTTAAAGGAATAAGTTGAGCATAACTTTTTTACATATATCTCATGATGCCTTGGTTAGGGAAAAGAATAACTATATTGCAGTCTCATCAGTGTAATTGTGCTTTGAATTGGAAATTGTAATAAATGTAAAATTATAGTAAATGATAAAAGTAAGGAACGTGAATTAAGCTGTTGTGGAAACTCATAGAAGCTTTTGCTAGCTTTATAAATCAACTTTTAAATTATGAACGGAATAACTGAATAGTGCATATTGATTTAAAATCAGGGCCTTTTTTTGTAATTGGCTTTTAACACATAAAGATAATGAAAGACAAAAAGTACTTTGCCAAAACCAAGACATTTTTCAAGTCAATATTTCGAAAGTAAGGATTGTTCATGATGCAAAGTCCCTTCCCTAGGGATTCCTATTACATCATCCTCACAGCCAACCCCCAAATGTTCTCTCTTTGAAATATCCATTTGCTTGATCTGTAAATGATGAATTAGCTCTAGTTTTCCTCCTCTTCAACAGCAACACATACATGTGCACATGTTTTCTTCTGAAGATACCTAATCTAGAGTTTCACTTGCAAGTTGAAAACAGCTTCAACCCCATTCCTTCAATACCATTCTTTTCATACATGCTTAAATTATCATATATAGGAGAGAGAGAGAGATGGACAATAGAGATACAGAGAGAGATGGACAATAGAGATACAGAGAAAGAGAAAGAATGTGCAGTTAAAAGGAGAATTTTGAAGCAGGTACTTATGAATTCATTCCAGTATTATGCACTAACTTGACAGAAGGTGGTATCATGAGGGCCTCAAATGGCAGAACTGCAAGTTCTCTCCGCTCCCATGGAAGAGAATCTTTACCCAATAACCTTCACCAACTATCAGATGAACTGAGTGTTGTTACCACTTATCTCCGAGTAGCAATATTCAGTTATCCTGCCAACTGGCAGAATTATGCAAACTATTCACAATCTCCCACAGGAACTGGGGACAGTTCACCCATTTTATACTTCAGAACTGCTGGCTTTTCACTCTGTTTCCAAGTGCACCCTTCATCTGGCACCATATGGCATGCAGCGTCTTTCTTTCCTGGCCTGTGAATACATGTGACTAAAACAACTGCTGTTGTCAGTCTAATCTATCCCATGCTGGATGTCCTGTGTTTGTTCAGTCAACTCCATAACCCTGGAATGAGACTTCCTCCTTCACCCATGGCTTGAACAGAAAGCAGTGGAACACATTGCATGATGATATGCATAAGAATTTTAAATATAATAATAAGATGTCTTGGAGTTACCATTGTGGCTCAGTGGGTTAAGGATCCAATGTAGTCTCCATAAGGATACGAGTTCTATCCCTGGTCTTGCTCAGTGGGTTAAGGATCTGGAATTGCCACAAGCTGTAGCATAGTTTGCAGATGTGGCTTATATCTGGTGTAGCAGTGGCTATGGCGTAGGCTGGAAGCTGCAGCTCTGATTCAGCGCCTAGCCTGTAAACTTCCATATGCAGCCATAAAAAGAAAAAAAAATGATGTCTCGGGAGTTCCCGTTGTGACACAGCAGAAACAGAACTGACTAGTATCCATGAGGATGCGGGTTTGATCCCTGGCCTCTTTCAGTGAGTCAGGGATCTGGTGTTGCCGTGAGCTGTGGTGAAGATTGCAGATGTTGCTCAGATCCCGCGTTGCTATGGCTGTGGTGTAGGCCGGGAGTGGTAGGTCCAATTTGACCCCTAGACTGGGTACTTCCATATGCCATGGGTGTGGCCTTAAAAAGCAATAATAATAATAATAATAACAATAATAATAATACAAATAAAGATGTCTCAAGAAATCCATGTATGCATATATGGAAACAATCCACTTAAAATCTCACATCACACACAGAATATATTAAGCGACTACAGGAAAAAAAGAAATGCATAGGATTAGAATATCAGAATTCTAACAAGTAACAAATATGTTCAGATTTCTTGAAGAGAGGGAAGACTTAAAGTGTAAATAATAGAAGTGAAAAAATATGCAACTTAAAGATTTCTATGCATCAAAAAATACAAAATAAAACAAAAAATAAATGCAGAGTGACAGAAGTAATAAAAGAGAAAATAAGACAAATTTCTATGTGTCAAAAGTCATAACAACTAGAGTCATAACAACTAGTATAAGATATTTGCACATTTGAGAAATTTTGGAAAATATTTGAAAACATGTAGAATAGGTATACATACAGATAGCTTATGAATCAATAAAAGATAGACAAATGCCACATGGGAAAAGCAGAAAATTGATGAGTGTTTAAATCACAGTAAAAGAATAATTATTGGTTTATAAACCTATAACTATCTATTTCATGAGTAATTAAGTCTAGCATTTCCTCTAACAAGATTTCACTTTTCCCGTGTCATTAGCAAAGATTTTAAAAGTTAATACATTCATTTACTAGTGTCTAATGAGACAGATTATCTCTGAGTGAGTGTATATAATGCTAAATCTTTGTAGAAAGCAAAAGATATATATTAAACTTAAATTTGTTCATAACTTTTGATTTATTAATGAGAAATAAGAACAAAAATTGAACACAGAGATGGTTATCACAGCATAATTTATGAAAATGAAACAATAGAAACAGTCTTATTTTCAACAAGGGACTATTTGAAACCACACTGAGATACACACAGATGATGGAAAACCAAGCAGTAATTTAAAGTTATATTTTATGAATAATTTTAATACAATATGTTATGATACACTGCAAAAATAAATTATAATGAACTTTGTATAAACATCATATTTTAACTACAATGGTGAAATACATTCCTAGACAGAACATAGTTAAGAAAATATCAGAAATCTATCAGTTATTATTTCTAGATGGTACTTTTGAGATGCATTTTATTACAATAAATTGTTTGCGTGATGAACTTTCTCCAGTGAACGTGTATTATTATGTAGAAAAATCAATTTGATAACCAATGTCCTTTTTATGAACTTACAAAAAAAGTATAGCATTGGGTCAAATGCTTCAGTAATTACCAAGTAATGGCAAATACAGGCTATGACATTTACTTTGACAAAGACAAATTCATTTCTTACATGAGAATTGTAAATTGGAAGTCAATGAGCATAAATTATTCCAAGTTTCTAGGTAAAAAGTAAAGGAACTGTGGGGGGATTATTTTCTTAACTTTTGCATTGTTTTTGTCCCAGGTTGTTTTTGTTTAGCTTTGGAAAACTAAAGATTAAGTTTCTAGGCTAAGTTAAAAGATCCAGTGGAATAGAAGAAATTTAAGATATTCCATGAAGCACAATCTTGGAGGAGGCAGGAGTAAGCAGTTCAGAGGAAATGCACAAGTCAAAGGTTGAACCCTCATTGAAGAATGAATGCTTTTTCCTTTTAAGGAAAACGACAAATGTTGAGGATAAGTGACACAGAGATAAAATTTTAATTGAAGAGTAAGGATAAATAGACTGTGTCAGGGATTGCCTCTACTTCATAGCAAAGCTTCCACGTTATTTCAGATCATCATCAGAGCCTGAGGAAGTTCAGGTGGCTGAGGGTCTATGAAAGGCCTAGAATACACACAGCTGACACTGGGATTGCAATGGACTCATGAGCAGTTCTGAAGGCCTGACACTGGAATTAATGAGTACATTTGTCTTGGAATCAATGTTTTCTTCAACACTACCTAGTTGTAAAAGTGGCTAAAATGCATGAAGATGGTGTTTTTAGGATCAGAGGATTTTCAGTGGTGGTGTTAAAATTTCACTGACATTTCAACATGTAAAATCTGTAGGGTTATCAGATTTGGCAGTCAGAGCCTAAGAGTGCACTGACTCTACTAGGATCTAGGCCTCCACCTACCTTAGGAAAAAGGCTGTCAAATTTAGGGAACTGACATAAGGTGAACAGTATGTTTCTATGTCAACCACAAGTAAATATATGAGTCAGAAAATGCAATTTATTTTATATAGATACTATTGTGAGTGCAGACACAGAAAGCAAATCTAAAACTAAATCTCAGATTGCAGAGCACATTAATGCTACACAGGTTTTTTTTTTTTTTTTTCTTAATGGATTTTATTTCTATTATAGGTGTACATAAATCATCACAAGTCAATTTTATAGATTTTGTATCCCAAACCCACAGTGCATCCCCCCACCCCCCAGATTGTCTTATGTGAAAAAACAAGGTTTTCCAAAGTCTGTGAGTCATTGTCTGTTCTGTAAAAAGGTTCATTTTGTCTTTTTAGTTTCCACATGTAAGCGGTAGCATTGGGTGTTGCTGTCTAATTGTCTGACTGGTTTCACTTTGCATGATAATTTATAAGACCATCCATATTGCTATATATGTTGGTAATTCGTTCCTTTTAATGGCTGAGTAACATTCCATTGTGTGTATGTACCATATCTTCCCTATCCACTCTTCTGTGGATGGGCATTTAGGTTGTTTCCATGACCTGGCTATTGCATAGAGTGCTGCAATGAACACTGGAGTACAGGTGTCTTTTCGAGTCATAGTTTCTGCTGGATAGATGCCCAGGAGTGGGGTTGCTGGATCAAATGGTAATTCTATTTTGAGTTTTCTGAGGAATCTCCATACTGTTTTCCACAGTGGCAGCACCAATCTGCATTCCCACCAACAGTGTAATAGGGTTCCTTTTTCTCCACACCCTCTCCAGCACTTATTGTTTGTAGAATTTTTGATGATGGGCATTCTGGCTGGTGTAAGGTGGTACCTCACAGTGGTTTTGATTTGCATTTCTCTAATGAGGAGTGATGTTGAACATCTTTTCACGTGTTTATTTGCCATCTGCATGTATTCTTTGGAGAACTGTCTGCCTGGATCCTCTGCCCATTTTTGGATGGGGTTGTTTGTTTCTTTGGTGTTGAGCTGTAGGAGCTGTTTGTAAATTTTGGAGATTAATCCCTTGTCAGTTGAATCATTTGCAAATATTTTCTCCCATTCTGTGGGTTGTCTTTTCGTTTTGTTTAGGGTTTCCTTAGCTGTGCAGAAACCTTGAAGTTTAATTAAGTCCCATTTGTTTATTTCTGTTTTTATTGTCCTTACTCTGACACATGGATCTGAGAAGATGTTGCTATCATTTATGTCAGAGAGTGTTTAGCCTATGTTTTCCTCTAAGAGTTTGAGTGTATCTGGTCTTATATCAAGATCTTTAATCTACTTTGAGTTTATTTTTGTGCATGGTGTTAGGAAGTGTTCTAGTTTCATTTTTTTTACATGTGGCTGTCCGGTTTTCCCAGCACCACTTATTGAAGAGGCTGTCTTTTGTCCAATGTATATTCTTGGCTCCTTTGTCATAGATTAGTTGACTATAGATGAGTGGATTTAATTCTGGGCTTTCTATCCTGTTCCACTGATCTATATTTCTGTCTTTGTTCCAGTACCATACGGTTTTGATGACTGTAGTTTTGTAGTAGAGTCTGAAGTCAGGAAGCCTGATTCCTCCAGCTCCATTTTTCTTTTTCAGGATGTCTTTTGCTATTCTGGGTTTTTTGTGTTTCCAGACAAACTTTAAACTCTTTTGTTCTAGTTCTTTGAAAAAGGTCATTGGTAATTTGATAGGGATTGCATTGAATGTGTAGATTGCCTTGGGTAGTATAGTCATTTTGATAATATTGACTCTTCCAATCCAAGAGCATGGTATGTCTTTCCACCTGTTTAAGTCATCCTTGATTTCTTTCATCAGTGCGTTGTAATTTTCAGAGCACAAATCTTTTGTCTCTTTAGGCAGGTTTATTCCTAAGTATTTGATTCTTTTTGATGCGATGGTAAATGGGATTGCTTCTCTAATTTCTCTTTCTGTTCTTTCATTGTTAGTATATAGAAATGCAGTTGATTTCTGTGTGTTAATTTTGTATCCTGCAACTTTGCCTAATTCATTTATGAGCTCTAATAGTTTTCTGGTAGAGTCTTTAGGACATTCCACCCAAAAGCAACAGAATACACATTCTTCTCAAGTGTGCATGGAACATTCTCTAAGATTGATCACATTCTGGGTTACAAATCAAGCCTCAGTAACTTTACGAAAATTGAAATCATTTCAAGCATCTTCTCTGACCACAATGCTGTACAACTGGAAATCAACAACAAGAAAAAAATGGCCAAAAATACAAATACGTGGAGACTAAACAACATGCTACTAAACAACCAGTGGATCACTGAAGAATTCAAAGAGAAAATTCAAAAATACCTAGAAGCAAATGACAACAAAGACACGACACCCCAAAACCTCTGGGATGCAGCAAAAGCAGTTCTAAGAGGAAAGTTTATAGCAATACAAGCCTACCTCAGGAAACAAGAAAAAGCTCAAATAAACAATCTAACTTTGCATCTAATGCAGCTAGAGAAGGAAGAACAGACAAGACCTAAAGTTAGTAGAAGAAAAGAAATCATAAAGATCAGAGCAGAAATCAACGAAATAGAAACAAAGAAAACCATAGAAAAGATCAATGAAACTAAAAGCTGGTTCTTTGAAAAGATCAACAAAATTGATAAACCCTTAGCCAGACTTATCAAGAAAAATAGAGAGAGGACACAAATCAATAAAATTAGAAATGAAAAAGGAGAAGTAACAACAGACATCCCAGAAATACAAAGGATCATAAGAAACTACTATATGCAACTATATGGCAATAAAATGGAAAACCTAGAAGAAATGGACAAATTCTTAGAAAAGTACAATCTCCCAAGACTAAACCAAGATGAAATAGAAAATATGAATAGACCAATCACAAGTTCTGAAATTGAAAGTGTGATTAAAAATCTTCCAACAAACAAAAGTCCAGGACGAAATGGTTTCACAGGTGAATTCTATGAAACATTTAGAGAAGAGCTAACACCTATCCTTCTGAAACGCTTCCAAAAAATTGCAGAAGAGGGGACACTCCCAAACTCATTCTATGAGGCAACCATCACCATGATACCAAAAGCAGACAAAGATATCACAAAAAAAGAAAATTACAGGCCAATCTCACTGATGAACATAGATGCAAAAATCCTCAACAAAATACTAGCCAGCTGAATCCAACAATACATTAAAAGGATTGTACACCACGATCTTGTGGGATTTATCCCAGGGAAGCAAGGATTCTTCAATATCCGCAAATCAATCAGTGTGATACACCACGTCAACAAACTGAAGAATAAAACCCATATGATCCTCTCCATAGAGGCAGAAAAAGCCTTTGACAAAATCCAACACCCATTTCTGATAAAAACCCTTCAGAAAGTGGGCATAGGTGTAACCTACCTCAACATAATCAAGGCCATCTATGACAAACCCAGAGCTCACATCATTCTGAAAGGTGAAAAGCTGAAAGAATTCCCGCTGAGATCAGGAACAGACAGGGATGTCCACTCTCGCCACTACTATTCAACATAGTTCTGGAAGTCCTAGCTACAGCAATCAGAGAAGAAAAAGAAATAAAAGGAATCCAAATTGGGAAAGAAGAGGTAAAACTATCATTTTTTGCAGACAAAATGCTACACAGGTTTTTATATTCTAAGGATTAGCCCAAGGGTTTGACTACAGACTGTGTACATTTATGTCTAGATAGAGATAAACTTGAGAAAATCAGACAAATATGAACACATCTTGAAAAACAGACTCAGGCCACATTATCATTCTGCCTTGAGCATGGCCTATACTCATCTCCCACTTGCACTGTTTTGTAATAGGAATAATATTAGCTGACAATTATCGAGTGTCTGCTGTGAAAAATGCACAGTAAGCCATCACAGGCTAGAACTTTGAGAACTAAAAAAACAGATTAATATATACTTGCTGGGTACAAATTAGTAAGTACATACTGTGTCCAACAAAATGAGGAGAGGTATTGGTGGATAAAAGAAGCCAAAAATCATATCACTATCTTTGAAAGCTTGAAGTTTCTGGAAACATCTGACTCAGCCAATGGGCTGATGAATAACAGTAGCAGATTCCTTCTGGAGCAAACTGAAGCTTCATTTGTGGTATCACACCTGCCTAGGGACACAGCCTTGCTTATGGTCTGAATTAAAAAAAATCCCCAAATTGAGCAGTCAAGTACACCACAGACCATTCCTCACAGCGTGCATGCTCAGGGGGGGATTCATGCAGAAAGTGTTGGCATCACAAAGTGTTACCAGGCCGACATTAGGATTGGGCTTCCAGCCCAGGAACACTAAGTACTAGGAGGCAGGAAAGGGGAACAGCTGGCAGCTGTTATGACCACATGCATCAACCTCCCCCGCCTTATCTCTTGAAGGATGGAAACAGTCTTCTTACATCTGGGACAGGGGTTGCCATTGCAGCTCATGGAGCCCTGTCAGGGGGCTACATCTGGAAGAATATAAATATCAACAGGGGTTTTCATCCAGGGACAGTTCAAAGCTGTCAGGTAAAAAATGGAGAGGGATTCAACCAAGCATGTTTCTGGATTATATCCACTTTTGTTATCAGATGCAGGGAAGCTTGAGAAACTCTCATTCCACAGTAAGACCTGATCATTAATGATGTATTTTAGAAACTTCACTCTGCTGCCAGTTTTTCATTCTTTTACTCTTCTCGGCTCAAATGGCCCTTAATCTGAAAAAATGGCTATATTAAATACATCTATTTGGATATTATTATTCATATATATATATATATATACTAATATCATGCATGAATATGTGTGATTATTTGTTTAGAACAAATTAAGATATGTAAAAGGCAGGCACTTTTATGTCCATCTGAAAAGTGGGGCTATTCCTGATTTCATTAGAGTTTGTATGTGATGTATTAAAATAAATAATAACGCTATAAGCCTTTATACCAGTTCTTGAAAATAATAATGACTAAATAAAAGTTATCTTAAAATTGCCCACTTTTTTCAGTATTCTGACAGATCTTTATGCATGTCACAATCCTTTTTCATATTCTTTGCGTCTATCTTTCTACTTTTTTCTTTTAAATAAATTTAGATACATGAGATTTATTCCCAAAATATTAAAACAGATTATCTTGGTGTAGGTTCAGGAACTCTGCATTTAAAAAAAATATCCCTAGCTTTTTTCACACTTCTGAGTTAAAGATGTAGCACTAATATTTGGGCACCACTTAACCTAATTATCTGTAAATTCTTTTTTTTCTATGTTATAAAAAATTGATGCCTTTTATTTAAAATAAAGGAATAACAAACTTCTTAATCATTCAGGCATAAAATCTTGAAGGTGTAATAATTTACTAACTCACTGTCCTTATTCCAAAGTAATGGTCAAGCCCAGGAGATCCTATCTCTGCAGTGACTGTCAACATTCTGTGGATTATAATGTATGTGTTCCAAACAGAATGGTCTTAATTTAAAATAAAATAAAAGCCACCAAAACTGGCTTAAAATTTACTAAAGATTACTTATTAGCATATGTATCTCCAGCTTCCAGAAATAGGGGAGATATCAGGGTAGGTTGATCAAGGATTCTGCTCCTCCTCTCTATGATTACCTTGGATACTCTTTCTTCAGGTGTAGGTTTTTTGTTTTGTTTTATTTTATTTTTAATTTATTCTTTATTCAAGGTAGCTGCTCCCACAGCAGGAAAATGGCTATGTCAATCCCAGTATCAAAACTCAAACCACTAGATCCAGAATGTGAGAGGATTCAAGTTTTCACAAAATCATGTCAACATATTGTTCTGCATTCTTATTAGTCTAGTCATGCACGCATCTTTTAACAAGTCTCTGTGATTAGGTAAATGTGATGTGCTGAGTAGCTAAAAATTGGATTATGTGTCCCTCCTACTCAATTTTAAACTATTAGTGTTTAACCCATCTTAAATTATTCCTCATCTGAATATGGAAAATTCAATGCATCTCTGCAGATATTAGATACATGGCTACAGGTGAGGTGAAGCCCAAAAACTAATGACCACCAGGGACACGTCTCTAGTCAAAGTTATGTGTATTTTTTCTTCAATAAGTAAGACTCCTCTCCATGAAGACTATCAGATGTCTTGGTAAAAGAGAATTGGTGGGGTGGAGTGCTATAAGACATGAGATTGTGTTTGGTACACTTTATAAAGACTGAAGGAAGTAGAGGTTTCCTCTTTGAGAATTATCATAAAGATGGGACACTTAGGGGATTTTTATCTTAAAATTTCATAAATAATGGGGATGCAAGAGACTGCTTTTATCTTTCTCAAGTGGAATAGATTCTTGGCAAGCAACCACAAAATTTATAGTCTATGAATTTTATAAGGATATGAATCACATTTTACTTATTATCTAAATCACAATCACATCCAAAAGACACTAAAATTGCTGCATGCATAATAGGTGTTAAATTAATATTTATTGAGTTATATTGAATTATTCTTCATATAATTCAAGTGACCCTACAAAATTTTATGTGGTTTTCTTAAGATTTAGCCTGATGATGAAAATATCTATCATCCATAAAACGTTAATTTTGACAAAGTATTTTACAGATTTAGCATACATTAAAACATTTACTACCCAAACAAAACTAATATATCTGTATTGTTCACATTATGAGTGAGAAAACAAAGTTGAATTAAATCTAACACTTTAGTCAATGTCCTGTAAATAGCATAAGATCATACCTGTATTTTTCTAGTAGGCACAGATATTTCTTTAGAGAAATATGAACTTAAACATTCTAGATTTCTAGAAATCTGGTTTTGCAAAAGTTTTAGCAGCAGTGGGACACAAAACATGATTCTCTAACCAACAATATTTGACTTCAGCATAATTTTGGAAACTATATGCAATTCAGAGTGTTCTTGATATGATGGGAAATATTAATCTACTAATCAATACCCAGCTTCTCTATCATTGATGGCTCATAGTAAAGATAAAATCTATTTTATTATAAATAAAGAAGCATAACAAATGGGACATTTTCTTTTGTTACCCAGTATCATAAGTACTCCATTTTTCATGACTATAATCTCAATATTAATCTCCAAAAGTGCTTTATGTTTAGTTTACTGTGCTTATTTCTTTGATTAAATTCATTTTCTTGAAATTCAAATGTCATACATCAGGGTTGATCTTACTCTAACTTATGGTTTTTTTTCACTGATTTTAAGTTAGTCCTTGTGAATAAGTCTTCATAACATGACTGCTGAATCTGAATCTGAGCTTTGCTCAATTAATGGACACAGATGCACCAAAATCTGGGGAAACTGAAGTGCTCCAGGATATATGGATTTAAATAGGAAAGTTCTCTTCTCAATAAAAGCAAGAATTATTAAGATATCTTTGGTTTTGCCAGAGATTGATAAATAGATAAAAGACGGAAGAACTCAGAATAATGATTACTGAAAACTATTTTTTTCCCTGCATAGTATTTTTCATTGGAATGTACTGTAAATATGTTTTCTTCCTTGTGCCCAAGAAATGGACTATGGTCAGTACTGGAAAATGTGGTTTAACAGAACTTTATGGTACCTTCTGGATTACGGAATATGTTGCCTATAAAGAGATAAATCTTATCTTTCTTACCTCTCTTCTAAATTTCAAAAAACTCCTTTCACATTTCAAATAGTTCAAACTTCTTTTCCAAAGACCCAATTTCAAATACTATACTTTAATTTTCAGTGGCTTTCCATGCTATATTAGAGAATAATAAATGTAAATGTAACATTTAAACTATCAGTAATTCATTCTGCAGGAAATGTTCAAAGGGAATATCACATTGGAGCTATTGATTGCGATGTGAAATTGCAGAGGCATTACATATAACTAACTTTTCCCTAATTGAAGAGAAATTTGTATGGGCAAAATCTTCAAGCCAGGTAGGCAGATAGGACCTGATTATCTCTTCACAATTTAATTTTTATAATGCACTTGCTCGAAGGGAATGATTCTGGATTTTTTTTTATTTCGCTAGGGTTAAAATTAAGAATTTCTTTCACTGTTCAGTCAAAAATAAGCAAATATGCAGGTATCTGAACAGTGGTCTATGGTCAGATCTATCTGTGTATTAACAGAGAATGTCATTCACAAGCTTATCAAAGTAATTTTGAGGTTCCTTTAATATATGTGACAAAAAGGTAATAATATACGGTTTTAATTATAACACTGTAAAAACGTTTCCTTCATTACATTAACAGCTGTTCATAAAAAAAATAAAACAGTGGGGAGCAAGTGTGTTTCATCCATTACCGACAAGGAGAAGGATGTTTATAGAAATATTTTAATCTTTAAATTGTTGATGTAACTTGATGGCAAACTGTCTCTCCGAAACATATGCTTTTCGTTGTCTGAATCATATTTTTCCATCTCAGCAGGGAATTAACTTGAGCTGATATTACCATAATAAACAGAAAGATTTACTTATACTCATTTCTCAATAAACAGATGTTGACTTCTATAGAGGTCAAAGTAGAAAGTACCTGAAAAGCAAATTGCAAGTTATTTCTGCTAATGGGTATCAGATATTAAACCACCAGTGTAATTCAGAGTGATCCTTTCATTAGAAAAATTTCTACTTTCCTTTTTTATATATAGAATAACTCATGCCAACTTCCTTTTAGGGCTGTAATTATCATGTTTGTCCAATCTTTAATTCATTGCATTGATTGAAAAATTATGATAAATTTAGACTCGTATCATCAGAGGTTTATTCCCATGAACTTAAACACAGACATTTTAAAATTTCCATAAAATGAGAAAATTCCTTTGTTTGAACTTTATTTCCAATGCTAAATGCAAAGTTTATTGTGAAAATGGCACACACACTTACCTGAAACAAAGCTTAGATCCTTTCATCATCAGAAACATTTATGAAGAGTCTTCAGATATATAACTCTTGGCAAACTGCTGTGCAAAACGATTAACAAGAAAACTTCTCTCAGCTAAAAGTAGGCTACCTGTGAATTGGTATCACCTCCGAGCTATGCTGATGATCAAATAAAACCAATTACGAAAGTCTAGAGAATGGCCATTAAAACTGTGTTCACTACAAGCCATCCACTCCTTACCAAACTGCTGGGCTGCAGTACATGTGGCAAGGATCACCATGGTAGGGAAAGAAGTACCGATCTCAAAATATACAATGCAGTGTGTGGTCACTGGAAAGCATTATTGGAGCTGAATTCTCAGTGTGCAAGCTGTCTGAAAGGATAAATCTTTTTGAGTCAAAGATGTTTAAGTACTATAACAAATATTCAGGTGAATACCTAGATGAGGAAGAGAAGTATACAGAGTTTTCCAAATCAGTATGACAGAGAAGTAAAAACCCTAAGAGGAACAGATGAACTTGGCATTTACAAGGAACAATTAAAAGAATGATTTGCAAGTACATATGAAGACCAAGAGGAAATACACTTAATGTGAAGTGAGGTAAGATAATCATTATGGAAAGTTAAGCAGAGGAGTTAAGATTTTAATTACAGGTCTTGGATAGATTTGCAAGATATTCCCAATTTAACTTGCCCCAAACTCAACTTTTCAATCTTTGCTCCATTTAGTTGGAGAAACTCTCATTAAACCAGAGACCTGGAATTCTTTCTTGAAACCCACCCTGACTTTATACCCTCAAAGTACTTACTCTAATCCTTTTAATGAAACTTCTAAAATGTATCTTTCCTTTTCTATTATGTAGACTCTTCTGGTTCAAACCAGAATAATTTCTTGCCTGGTGACTACTTTAGCCTTCCAATTAATCTCCCATTTAATCTCTTGTCAACTCTCCTATCTACTCTCTAGGCAGACCAGGAAAAATTATTTTTAAAAATATATAAATTTGAACATGTCAGTCCTCGTATTAAACCCCTTCAATAGCCTCTCATCCCCTTAGAATAAAATCCTAACTCCTTACCATAGCCTATAAAGTCTTGCATTACTTTGCCCCACTAACCTCTCCAATATTACCTGTCTCACTCTTCCTCTCCCACGCAGTGATTTAGACACCCTGGTTATCTTTCGGTTATTTGAAAATTTGGTTTTGTTTTTGTCTCAAGACCTTTAAACATGTAGTTTTCTTTGCTTGGCATTATCCTTCTCTTCTTAACTGATTTTTTTTTCTCATTTTTATGTCTCAACTTAAAATCCAATTCTTCAGAAAAGCAGCCACTGTTCATGCAACAAAAATTGTTTCTGTACATCTTATTATTCTACTCCATATCCTTATTTTCAATTTGAAGTTTAAGATACACACATTTTTTTTGCTTGTTTATCTGATTAATTTCATTTTTTTCCCTGTATATTTTAATCCTAGTGAGGGTAAGGAACATCTCTTTTGTTCACTGCTTTATACATAGGGCTATATGAAGAGATCAGTATATGAAGAGATCAGGCTTTTAAGACGGTGTTAGACAATAAAATATGACTGACCACTGCGATCCTTTCATTTCTTAAGCAAGAAAAATGACATAAATAATGATTAACTTTATAAAAGCGTACGGTGAGTCAGTATTGGAGACAGAATTCCTG
Organism: Catagonus wagneri; assembly: GCA_004024745.2. Lineage (NCBI taxonomy): Eukaryota > Metazoa > Chordata > Mammalia > Artiodactyla > Tayassuidae > Catagonus > Catagonus wagneri. The sequence goes on from PVHT020000143.1 coordinate 3,788,272, forward strand.
GTTTGCAACTAAGTATTAGTTTTGTTCACTTTATTGCACTTGTTTGCTCTATTAGATAATAGACAATCATGGTTAAGTTTTTGCCAAAGTGGTGAGAGCGAAGGTGGGTAGGGACACAGGTAGTGGTGAAGAAGGAATATGACATGACACTCATTCTAGAAGTGTCACATATTCGATGAAGAAATTTCTTTTACAAAGTGTATTGCACAAGTTAATATTGCCTCTGTTTGAATACTTTCAATGTAGAGACAGTTTTATGGAGTACTTTTTAATAGTGAGAAAACTTTACTTGATCTTATTTCTCTCCTCTGTAAAGAACATAAAAGGGTTCTTGATGACGTGGGCCATATTCTGTAAAATGCATTCATTACACATTGGAAATATAATTTTGAGTTTAATAAGTTGATACGTGATAGATCTAATCAGATGGAAATTTATGTTTTTATTCATAGATATATATTTGAATAAATATCTATCATCTATAAGAAGGAATCCTATAAAAACAGTTTTATGAGACCCTATTTTTATTAGAAATAATTGAAATGGATCTTGCAACCAGCAAATAAATATTTTCAATATAAAATTCATAAGAAAAATAGAAACAAAATGATAATCCATATCACAAATAATCAGAGCTAAAAGTTTTCTTATATTAGTAAAACTTAAGTCAAACTGTATGTGAATAATTCCTATATATATAATTGAGAAAATACACTATTTTTGTATCTAAATCCTGAAGTTGGGTAAAATATGTATATTTTCAACTTCAGAAATTTGATGGTTACATTTGAATGAGAATGAAAATCAATAGTTGATAAGTCTTTCAAGTTCTGCTATGAAGGAAGAAGATGGGAAAAGATGCCTAAAACGTCTTAGAACTGAAATTTAAAATACTAAGAAAACTCTTAACTTAGTAAAGCAGTTTGACTTTGAAGAATTAATTCTACAAAAGCTATCTTGAGATTGAAACCTGCTTGGTAGTCATTATTTATCATGACACTTTGATGTCACAGAAAATAATTATCTTGACAATGTTTCATGTAACAAGCTGTACCTGATATGTAGTAAAATCTTTCCTGTGAAAGATGAAAAGAAGAGGGAAAAAATAATGCATCCTCAGCTACTCCACAAAAAGACTCAAAATATGAATTCAATTTCATGCAGGGTTTTCCTTAAAATTTTTATTATGAAAATTTATATAACTCAGAAAAGCTGAAGAAATAGTAAAATTAGCTCTGTATATGCACCACCTAGATTCAACTATTATTAACATTTTTCCAAATTCAGTATATTCATATCTATGTGTATATCATCTATGCATATACATATTTTTATTGTTTTGATGAAACCGTTTCAAAATAAGTTATAGACGTCATGAAAATCACCTCTAGGTATATTGGTGTGCCTTCCCCCCAAATAAGTACATTCTCAAACATAACCACAGTATCATCACCACACCTAACAAAAATTAACAATAATTATCTAACATTTGCTTAAGTCAAGTTCATATACAAATTCTCAGAATCGTCCAGAAAAGGATCCTATACAATCAATAGTTTCAAATAAGAATTTAAACCAAGTTGCTTTTAGTGACTATATCTTGTTCTTGAAATGTTCTGCATCTTTGTTTCCTTTCATTAATCTTTTGGAAATGTAGAACACCTCTGCATTTATATTATCATCTCCTTATAGTGTTATTTAACCAGTTTCTCTATCCCCTGAATGCCCTATAGACTAGAAACATCTATAGTATTATTTGTATTTATTAGATTTAGATTGTGTATTTTTTTCACAGAATGCCATGTAAGAAATGTTTTTGTACTTCATGTTGCATCAGATGAGGAGGCAAATAAATTCTGTTTGTCCTATTATTGGTGATATTCACTTTAATTACTTAATAAGGTGGTATCAACTAAATATCCTTATTTAAGATATCTGTATATCCATCTTTACATATCTTTGAAATTAAAATTTGTGAAGTGATACTTTGACATTATGTGACTATTGTATCCCCAACATTTACTTTATGGCTTTAGCATCTGTTTATGATAACATTAATTATTTTTATTAGCAGCTGTGAAACATCCAATTTACATTTATTGGCCAAAGCTGTTTTGTTAAAAAGGGGGGGCTGGTCTTCCTCACTGTCTACAGGTGAACAATGGTTTCTCCTAAAAACACAGAGTAAATGTTTAATTTCTTACTCTATTATTAAACCAAGGGTTTTGTATAGTACCAACCTTCAATGTTTAAAATTTAGTTTGTTTTTCCTGCTTTCTTAATATCTCTACAAACATGTTTATTCAAGGTGTTACAATCAATTGCAATCATTATTCTTTTTAATGTTCAAATTGTGACAAATATGGAGAATGGGATTTCCTTCAAGCTGGTTCCCGTGTCTTTTTGACATCCTTTGCACTAGTTTTGTAGTACTTCTGTGCTTTCTGCTATAATAAAATATCCCAGATTCATCTTGTATTTTCACTGTCTCAAACATGGAATCAGCCATTCCTCAAAGGAAGCCTGATTAATTTTAGTCTCAAATAATATTTAGAAATGTTTACCAGGGCATTAAGTCTAATTTCTGTCACTTGTTTGCCATTGCTCTTAGGACCTTGCTATGTACAGCACCAGACACGTTTTAAAATTACTTATTCAGATTGCTATTCCAAAAACAAATTTAACCTTAGTTTTTTTATTAAACTATTTGATGTATATTTTTATCTTTTATTTTATATTGAAAATACTAGTAATAAAATTCTTTGACTGATTCTATGATATACATAATATATTCTCAAAACTATAATATCTATTCTACCAAAAATGTTGAGTGACATTTAATACTAATTATTACTTAGAATAATTCCAGTGATTGAAGTTATCAATACATATACATAATTTTTTCATAATTTTAAGAAAGGTAACAATATCTACAGTTTATGTTTTTATCACTTAGAAAATCTATAGCTTTATACGTATCATTACACAGAAATTTTTCCTCACTCTTTTCACAGCTGCCATTGTGTGGCTACACCAAATTTATTTAATTCTCCTATTGTGACATTATTTTTAGATATTTATTATTCATCAAATGTAGGTTCAAAGATTTATTTTTAAATGCTTTTTACTCTTTAATATTGTGTTATTTTAATGTTAAATGAGGAATATTATATTGCCAACTGAAGGTTAAAATAAATATAGGTATTTATTATAAGAAAAGGAGGATCTAGTTCATAATCCCCAAGGGATTCTGTTGTGTGATGTATTGTGTCTTGCCCCCTGCAAATTCATATGTTGAAATCTTAAACCCCAAGTTCCCTCATCCCTTGGTATCCACAGGGTATTGGTGACAGGACACCTCACCCCATCTACTGCCACAGACACCAAAATCTTACAATGTTCAAGACTCATATAAAATGACATAGTATTTTTGTACAACTTATGCTCTCTTCCCATATACTTTAAATCAACTCTAGATTACTTATAAATCCTAATACACTGTAAATGCTATGTAAATAGCCACCTGATTGAGACAAATTCAGGTTTTGCTTTTTGGAGCTTCCTGGAATTTTTAAAAAATATTTTTGATTTGCAGTTGGTTGAATTTGAGGATACTGAACCTGCAAATATGGAGAGCCAATCGTACCACAGAATTTGACTGGATTTGGAGATAATGCTTCAAAAAGGTAATTAAGTAAACTAAGATCATTAGGGTAGGCCCCAGTTAAATATGACTGCTATCTTGTCCAAAAAAGTATCCTTTGAAATAAAAAAAAAAATATATGGATAAAATTGATTATCAGTGGGGAGGGGTGAGATGGAAATAAAACTTTTATAAGGTTCTTGTGTTGTTAAGATAGGAAATTGAGTCAGACACACTTAGAAGGAAAACCATGTGAAGACATGGAGAGAAAAGTGCTATCTACAAGCCAAAGGAAAAGTCCTCTGGAAAAAAACAATCCTACTGACAATTTGATCCCAGACTTCTTCTAGATTTAAAATTGTTTTAAAATAAACTTCTGTTTATGACATTGTAATTCATAACTATATATAGTATTTTTCTTTTTTTCTGGCATAGAACTCCTAAAACTATTGGGACTTCCTAAATGATGAGAGAAATAAAGGTATCTCTTGTTATGTGAATGAGGTGACTTTAGGAAGTACTTAAAGATGGCAGCTGGTCACTAGAAGACACAACCATGTGATTAAAGGGTTGGAACTTTCAGTTCTGCCCTTGCTACCTCTGAGAAATGTAGAGGGGCTGGAGGTTGAATCAATTGCCAATGGCCAATAATTTCAATTATTCACTCCTCTATAATAAAGCCTCCGAAAATATCCAAAGGATGGGATTCAGAGAGCTTCTGGGTCCATAAACATGTGGAGATGCTGGGAGAATGGTATGCTTGGAGAGGATATGAAAGCTCTGTGCCCTTTCCCCCATCTTCCCCTAAGCATTTCTTCCATTGGGCTCTTCATATATTATATTCTTTTTAACATGCCAGTGATCTATTAAGCAAAATATTTATCTAACTTTTGTAAGCTACTGCAGCAAATTAATTGAACCCAAGGAAGAAGTTTTGCGAGTCTTTAATTTATAGTCAGCTAATAAAGAAGAACAGGTAAAAGCCTAGGTTTGCAATTAATGTCTGATTTGGAGGCAAGGGGCAGTCCTATAGGACTATTCCCTTGACCTATGGAATCTGATGCTATCTCCTGATAGATAGTATAAGAATTGAGTTGAATTCTCAGACACCTTGCGTTGTGTGGGAAGTAACCTCATCCCTCAACACTTCACTGGAGTTGGTTCCAGGAATGCAAAAGTCTATTAAAGTCATCCAATCTGTGGTACTCTGTTACAGCAGCTCCAGTGAATGAACTCTGACTTCCTTTTAAGCTGTTCTGTGGGGAAAAAAAACCCACAAAAATCTTAATGTATAATGTTTAAAACTGCTAGATTTGATTATATTAATTGAAAGTATACATTGATTTGTGAGATTACCATTTTTTGAATTTAGTTCTGCCATCCCTTAACATATTCTACCATTTTTAATTTTTTAAATTTCTTTATGTGAAGTTATAAATTCTTTTTATGGTTTTAAGCATATTTCCATATGCATTTGTATTCATTTAAAATAATAATAATGATAACAATAATAACATATTCCTGTAACATGTACCTACCACTTAATTTAAAAATCTAATACTACTTGTAAATTTCAAGTCTCCCTTTTCTTCATATGTCAGTCCCTCTGATTAGATCCTCCTTCTTCCCCAGTGTAAGTCTGTATTAATCAATTCATTGCTTTATAAAAATTACGGATACCTATGCATATAATTATTTAATTTTCCTTATTCTAAATTTTAATGTTTATACTGTAGTTGTTTAGGCACTGAGTATAGTGTTTTGTATATAACTCATAAATAAAACTTGTTAATTGCATTTTTAAATCTCCATTACCTTTATTAATTTTTGTGTCTGCTAAATCTCCCAATTACCAAGAGGAAAAAATTGCAATCTTCTGTTTTGTTAGTGATTATCTTTTCTTTACTTGCTTCTGTTAAAATATACTAAAAACATTATGAAACTACATTATCACCTTAAATGTTATATCTGCTTAAGAATATCTATCTTGAATTTAAATGTGTATGTATGTTGTCTAATATTGCATCTTAGACAATAGGTTACTGATGGTTAGGAGGACAGTTTGTTTTACATTGCATTGTATTTGCCAAAGCTTTCAGCACTGAGTCTCACTTTCTGAGTCAACAAACTGGTAACTCATGAGTTTATTAGCGTTAAGACAGAATTATAGAAAATATATTAAAATATAATCACAGTTTATTCAGCTTTATTATGACATTTTGGAAGCTTATAAAATTTAATTCTTAATATTTAGTACATCACCTTCTGTAGATAGCTTTGTAGCCAAATATAATATAACTTGAAACAAATTTAGTTACCATTAAGTAGTATTCAGCAGCAAAACAATTACTAAATTAAATAATATGACTAGTTAGAAAAGCAATAAAAATTTTACAATACAGTCTTCAAAACTTTAAATTATAAAACTTTCAGTGGTTAGCCCAATTTTTAAGTCTCATCTTGTAAGTGCTACTTATTGCAGCTACTATATGAATTTAGAATCACGCGAGAATAACCTTCTTCAAAGGACAATCTTCTCTGCAGCATATTCTGCATTACATATATATTATGGTCCATGACCATATTTTGAAAGCAACATTGCAAATTTAGGTGCAGGATAAACATGCTTCTTGTGGGAAACAATAAAATGTTATATGAAACATTTTTTAGGTTAGAGGTGAGAAACTGAAACAAGCAATACTTTAACTTTCAACTACATAGCTTCATCATATTTTTGAACTATTTCCTAAAAGATTTCAAGGGTTTTTGGAGAGTCACAGAGGTGCAAAGTATTTATCATCTTTCAGAGGTCATTTAAACAGCATACTGCATGTCTCTAGCTCTGTGCTTCCTAGCAGTTCAAATTTACTCGCTGGGAAAAAGAATTATTTCCAGAGATTTCCAGTTGAAACTATAAAATGTTGCCTTTAACTGAATATTTTAATCTATATAAAATGTATTTTCCTAATCCAATTGTCCATATGCTAATTGATTTAATCACTTAAAGGGTATTTTACGTATAAATGTCAGAGTTAAGTGCTAGTGTAAATAGAGTATATAACTATAGAAACACTTGCAATAGTGTAGTGACTTCAATAAAATTGACATAAGATATTGACAAAAGCAATATTGTTTAGCGGCTTTCCTTTTTTTTGTTGAGGTATAATTGGCATATAACATATTAGTTTCAAGTGTACAAAAATAATGATTTAACATTTGCAGCATTTTGAGTATTTTTAGAGCCAGCTGAGAGGAAATTGTCATATAAATTGGCCCACTAATTTCTTCCATGTTCACATTTCATGTCTTAAAAAGAAATTAAAATTCCATTGTTAGTTTATAATAATGACCATTTATAAAACTATATTATTTATAGTCATCATTTTTATATGCTGTGTCATATTTTCTTTCTAAAGAGGTCAGGCATTCAGTTTTCGAAAAATTGTTTTCCTCTTCAAGATGAGAATGAGAAAATTTCAACTGCATTCAAATAATTAAATGTAATGTTTGGACTAGAGTTTTGATTTATCATTCCAAACCACATATTTTAGAAACAAGAAAACTGGAATAATGTTTAAAATGAATGGTAAATATAAGAACTCTAGTTGTAGACTAGAAACTTCTAATATATGATCACTATTTTAATCCCACTTTCTGTCCTCAAATTATTATATATGGAACCTGATACATAATTGGCTTCAGTTAATATTGGAGATGTAAATGAAAGCAATAAAGAAAACTTCAACACTTATTTATGTATTTATTTATGGTCAAGACTGTGGCATGTAGAAATTCCTGGGCCAGGATTGAACAGATGCCACAGCAGTGACACCCTGCTGAGCCACCAGGGAACTGCACAACAACAACATTAAAAAAAAAAGAACTCTGGGTAACCAGGCCTTCAAATACCTTAGCAAATGAAAAAAACAAACAAAAACAACAACAACAACAAAAAGCAAAACTTGTACATAGAGAATTCTTCCTTTCTTCTCCCTAGAGTGAAAGATTATAAAGTTCAAATGAGAGCGAAATCTTTCCACTCTACATAGGCTACCTATTAAGAATCCCCACTAGAATGCATCTTCCAAGGCAAGCAGCCTGGACTTTTCCCTACACTGTGCCAACCCTCCCCCACAGGCAAGATTTTGTTAAAGACTGAACCTTTTTGAACAGATTCTTTTTGGTTTTACTCAGTTTGATCGTTTTGAAGGTTGGCCATCAAAACATTAGCTTAGTTTTGCCATCTTCATCTTCTGCTCTCATTTCTCTTAAACATGATTTCCTTTTTTTTCACACAGTAAGATAATACAAATATTTAAAATCTTTTTTGGTTCATTATTTAATCCAATATGAAATAAACTTTAGCTCTGTCCTTCATATTTTCTATAATTTCACTTGAAGTAAAGGAAAATAAATTTTATACTTTAAAACATCTTCCTTGATAATTTTGTAATAGTTGATAAGCATACTTAAAATTATATATATATGTGTGTATATATATGTGTGTATATATACATATATATATACATATATATATATATATATATATGTATATGCACATTTTTTTTTCTTTCTAGGGCCATACCTGCAGTATATGGAAATCCTTGGATCTGAGCTGCATTTACAACCTACGTGGCAGCTTGCTGTAACTCTGGATCCTTAACCTGCTGAGTGAGGCCAGGGCTTGAACTCTCATCCTCTTGGACACTTCATTGGGTTCTTAACATGCTGAGTTACAATGGGAACTCCAAATCTGACATATTTTTAAAATGCATTTCTGCCACTTATCTGAACCCAATGCTTTCACAACTTTTACCTGAAGAAATAATATAAACAATATTTCCAAATTGTCTATGTGTTTTGAATGAAAATTTTCCTTTGGAAGGAGTCACCAAAGTCCTATTAACAGTCAACATATTTAAAACACAAATTAAACCAGCTTATGTTTTCCAATAAAATTGTTCAAGAAGGTCTCCAGAGTCTCCTAATGTCTTCTAAACTACCCAATTTGAATGATTCAGCGTATTTGAAACAAGTTCATACTCACTGAAACCTCAAATTTATTAAACCATTTCTATTTATCTCTATAGTGAGAAAACATGATTTAATATTATAGTTTATCTATATTCCTTAAATTCCTAAATTCTTTCAAATTTTATCATGTTATTGAAGCATTCCCAACATACTGAAAAAAATATTTGGATTGATTGAAGGCCAAATCTTCTTAATGTTTGAGAAAAGAAATTACATTGAGTCCTGAGCATTCTGATTGGGGCTTCAAAACAGATATCAAATCATTTTCTTTTGGTTTTGTTATTTTTGGTGCTCACCTCGCGGCATATGGAAATTCCCAGGCTAGGGATCAAATCAGAGCTACAGGTGCTGGTCTACACCACAGCCACAGCAACATAGGATCCAAGCTGCATCTGCAACCTACACCATAGCTCATAGCAATGTCGGATCCTTAACCCACTGACCAAGGCCAGGGGTGGAACATGCATCCTCATGGATACTAGTTGGATTCATTTCCACTGAACCATGACAGGAACTCCTCAAATAATTTGATAATGATCATTTTATGCTATATACATCTAATAAAATCATTGAACTTTGGGAAATGTAGGGAAGAGTAATTGAACACCTCACTCAATATTTCCTTAAAGAACAGTGATTTGAATCCTACATGAACAGAAGCATCTCCTCTCACCCTTGAGTTTGGAAAACTGAATATATACTCAAATCTTCAATTGCCTTGGGTTTCTTAGGTTACTTTGTACTCAACTTGAAGTGGAGGCACATTTGTGAAAAGAAACAGTTTAGGAATCAGTTCTAAATCTTGAATCTCCGAGGAATTCAAGATTTTGAACATGATGACTAGTCCCAGAAGTTGTATTTGTACTTCTTTTAAGAAGTCTGACCTAACTTTCAACACCATATCTTTCTTCATTTCCAGTTATCTTAGCCTCAATCTCTTCCTTGTGCCTTATTTCTATACTAGTATCTAAATACATTACTTGTATTTATTTACATGTCTGTTTTTAATATTAACTGTGAATTCCTTGATGTCTGTAGTGTATCTTCTTTCCTAGTGTGCCTGAATTTAGCAAAATCATTCCATTTAACAAAGTTACCAGAAAAGCCTACCACTTATATAGGAAAAAAACTCTTAGATTTCAAATTATTTGTGCAAAAGAGATAGGAAAATGTTATGCAGCATTTGTAAAACTATACTTATGGAAAGTTGTTAACTTGCATAATTTAGACAGGTGGTCTTAGCATATCTTATAGAATAGAAGACAATATATGTATCTTGATGAATTATAGACTGGCCATTCTTGTTTTTCCTTGTCAGCACATGTATGCCTGTACCTTCTTCTTTGATATTGCTATTGTTACTAGTACTTCCTGTCAAGTAAATAGTTAAAGGTGGAAATATTAATTTATCAAAGCAAATATGGGGCATTCCCTGGAAATGAAAGAGGAGGGGAGAAATTTTTGAACAATGGCTTAATACAATACTTATATTACTCATACATACAAAAGAATGATATAATGTCATTTGCAGTAACATGGGTAGACCTATAAATTATCATACTAAGTGAAGTAAGTCAGACAAAGAAAGACAAGTATCATATAACTTATTTGTGGAATTTAAAAACAATGATACAAATGAAGTTATTTACAAAATAGAAATAGGCTCTTAGACTTTGAAAACGAACATGGTAACCCAAAGTGAAGCATGTTGGGGGGAGTGGTGGATTGAGAATTAGTAATTGCAAAGGCGCACTTTTATATATGGAATGGATGATCGGCAGGGACCTGCTGTATAACACAGGTAAATCTATTCAGTGTTCTGTGATAACCTGTATGGGAATAGATATGTGTATATGTATAACTGAATCACTTTGCTATACAGCAGAAATTAACACATATAAATCAAATATACTACAATAAATTTAATTTTAAAAATCAGGTACAAAAACACTTATAGTAAAGCTTTTTCTTGATAATTTAGTTAATTTTAGAAACTGATGATAATACATAATTTGTATTAAAAAGATGTTTATAAATTAATGTCAAAGCTAAAGAATCCATTATGATAATAACTATCCATTTGCTATGCTTATGATTCAAGCATCTGGCTATAGCTGCAAAAAATGTTTTATTTTAGCTAAGAGGGTTCACTGTAGTCCTGAGAGGGCAGATGTCACCTTTCTTTTTATTAAGTTAAAATTGTTTATTCTGAATAATACATTATGGTGGAAATGCATTTTGGAAAAAAATAAAAAAAACCTTCTCACAAAACCATTCATGGCCAGAGAAATCTATGTTAGCCTATTTGTAAAATTATTAATGTTGAAACTAGTATCATCAATCTGAGAATGAATTCTGTGTTTGTATTCTAAATGAGATCAGAAAATAAGATTGCCTCCACACTTTTCTTTCTGAAACTAATTCTAATCATTCTAGCTTAGTATTCATCTCCTCACTGAGAAATTCTGCTAATATATACTGAAATTAAAACTTGATTCTTACAATTATCAACATTGAAACTTAGGAAATTTGTAGTCAGTCTCTGAAAAGTCATCACTTAATTATGGAAAAATTAATTATCATTCATGTAAAGACTGAAAGTACATATTATTTAAAGTATACTGAAACAAACATTCATTAGAGATATATCTAGAAATGTTGGACTGTAAATATGTATATATATGTGTATATATATATGTGTGTATATATATGTATATATATGTATATATATATATAATTCAAATGATATTTTGAGATTTTAATTTAAAAATCAAATAACAAGCATTTATAGACTATAACAGTAATAATTTCAACAAAATAATGAAGATGACATTAAATAGAAATGTTGGACTGTATATATGTGTATATCTATGTATATATATGTATATACACATGTATATATATATCTATGTATATACACATGTGTATATACGTATATACACATGTGTATATACGTATATACACATGTATATATACGTATATATTTATAATTCAAATGATATTTTGAGATTTTAATTTAAAAATCAAATAACAGAAGCATTTATAGACTATAACAGTAATAATTTCAATAAAATCATGAAGATGACATTAAATAGAGAATCTGACCTGTCTTAGCTCATGAAAAATAGATCAGAGTTAAGCCTGTAGAAAGAGAAGCAAATGAAAAGCAAATGGATTTACAAGATAGAATCTTCAAAAAGCCTTATGACCTGGAAATAAACCTCCAGAATTGAGGGTTACGGGGGGGCCCAATATATTAAGATTAGTTCAAAATTGGATTGAAAATTCTTTGGACCCCTTGACTTCTAGAATGTAAGCACCACTAAGGTAGGGATCTTGTCTGTTCTTTTCATTGATATATCCCAATTATCTAAAACAATGACTTATAGCTAGAATCTTTTTTAAAAAAACGGGTTAAGTTAATGAACCTCCTTCCAAACCTCACACAGCAGAAGACTACTGACGCCCAAGAGAAACTAGAAGTTTTCAGAGGTTTGCACCAATGAGAATGCTTGAGGTTCAGTTCACTAAAGTTTACATGTTCCCCCATAAACTATCCTGTACTTCAATAGATCCCATAATGCTAGTATGGAGATGCAGTCCCATTCCTCTCGCTATGCAGGTATTTATAGGTTCTCTATGTGGAGGAATTAGTCACTGCTCAGTGAAAAGTAGGGTTCACTGTCTCATCAATTCACTTTGAAGCCTAATCGTCCATAAATTCCATCCACAAACTGAAAGTTTTCAATTAGCTCCTTAGTTCCTTCTTCTTAATCATAAATGAATAAAATGAGATCAAAAGAAAAGTACGATGATCTGGGGGCAGGGTCAAGATTGTGGGGACTCACCTCCTCCCATAGGCATATCAAAATTACAATTATCCATGAGAACTAGAAGAAAAGATTTTCCACAAATAAAGGCATAAAGAGGGAGTCACACGAGATACGTAGAAGCAGAGATGCAGTCTAGTCAGGACCCACACCCTCCAGGATGGCAATGTTCAAATGGAAGGGACATCACATTTGTAGAGGTACTCCTTACCGAGTCAGGGTCCCAAGCCCTACACTGGGCTCCCCAGCCTAGAAATCCTTCACAAGAATGAAGTGGATTAAGAGGTTAAAACTTCCGGTTATAAAATTAATAAACCCCAGGGATGTTATACATGGCACAAGAAATACATCAATAACATTGTAATAACTGTGTATAGGGACAAATAGTTACTAGACCTATTGAGGGAACTACTTTGTAATATATTTACATGTCAAACCACTATGTAGAATACTTGAAACAAATAATGTATGCCCACTATGTTTCAATTAAAAAAATGAGATCAAAAGACATTTAAGGAAAACTTTTAAGAAATAACAGAAACTAAAACAATGAAATAAAAACCATTTTAGAGGCAGTAAAAACAATGCAGAGATCAGGAGAAAACCTCAAAATAACAACTATAATCAATATTTCCTAGGAGAGAGAAGGCAATGCATTGTGGATTTATAGTACTATAAAAATAACATTCAGATACAAAAATACTCTTGGAAATTTAAAATATGACAGTAGAGACAAAAAAGCACTTGAGAAGATTAAATGGTAAATTTGAGAAAAACACTCAGAAAACATGATGTTAAAAAAGTCTAAAAGTAGAAAAATAAGAGAATTAAAGCATGGGTCATGGAGATGAATAATAGATTACCAAAGAGATACTAGAAAAAGAAAAGCATTAAAAAGCTAATTAAATTGTTTAAAAAGTGAAAGCATTTTCTCTATGCCCTACAAAATAAGTAAAAAAGACTCATCCACACAAAGGTGCATTATTGTGAAATTTCAGATAATAGAGAGAAAGGTGCTCAAGTCTTCTAGAAAGAAAAATGAACTGTAATATGTACAGGATTAAGGATCTAAATGGCATTAATTTCCCACTTGTCATATCAGGAGTTAGAAAAAAAGAAGAAATCCCTTCTAAGTTCTGACATACATGAGTTCTGACCTAGCATTCTATACTTAGTGAAACTATCACTCTAATATAATGATAGATCATATTTTACTAAATTTGCACATACTTAATGGGATAGATAATTATTTTTTAGTGTTTGGGGCTGAATTAGTGGTTAGTACATAGAAAATTAAAAAGGTAAAAATGAAGAAACATAAAAATGATGAGGCAGAAAAATATAATTTTACCATTCTGTAGAGCTTGAGTGTATACTTTCATAATTGATATTATGCATGCAATAAATATTGAAATAAGCAGAACAGTATATAGCTAGCTATACTGGTAAGTTAGTGGGAGATAAATTTTATTTTATTTTATTTTATTTTTGCATTATAGCTGGTTTGCAGATTTCTGTCAGATTTTCCAACTGCACCATGTGGTGACCCGATTACATGTACATATATGGATTTGTCACATGTAATTAGATATAGTTTCCCGTGCAATACAGTTGGAGCTCCTTGCTATTCCATCATTAAAGCACTAGTTATCCCCATTCCCTCCCACCCCTCCCCCACCCCTCCCCGCCCCCTAAGCAACCCCAAGTCTGTTCCCCAAGTTCGTGATTTTCTTTTCTGTTGAGATGTTCATTTGTGCAGTGTTTTAGACTCCAGTTATAAGAGATTTCATATGACATCTGTCTTTCTCCTTCTGACTTGCTTCACTCAGTATGAGGGTTTCTAATTCCATCCATGTTGCTGCGAATGACATTATTTTATCCTTTTTTATGGCTGAATAGTA
>PVHT020000143.1:3806113-3871960 GCA_004024745.2 Catagonus wagneri
CGCTAGTTCAAGTTGCTTCCTATGGCAGCCAGCCCCTCCTCCTCTCCTCTTCCCTAACAATGGAGGCTTGCCTCCCCTGCGGGACCAGACTTCCTCAGTTCCCTCAGTCCTGGTTTTGCTCCCCACAAAACCTAGAATATCGCTGTTCCTTGTCCTATTCCCGCAACCGCCGTGGCCACCGACTTCTGCCCTCTCTCAGGGACTAACCTTAGGAACCTGTGTCTTAGCTCCCAGGCACCACCCGGCGCCTCAGGCTGTGGTGTCTGTGCTGGTATTCAGGTCTCTAACTCTGATTTTCCTATCTCAAGAAAATTGAGTCTTCCTAATTGTATTCTTTTACTGATGAGTAGCATTACATAATATAGATGTACCATAGATGAAGGGAATTTAAATTGTTTTCAGTTTTCATCCACTGTAAATCAAGTTGGTACGAACATCTGTGTTCAGAATTTTGTGGGAACAAAAGTTTCTGTTGCTCTAGGATAAACACCCAGTAGTGTGACAATTAGTTATGTGGTAAGTTCATGCATAGTGCCATATGAAATTGCTAAATTTTATGAGAATGACTGTAATGTTTTACATTATCACTAGCAATGTATGAGAGATTCAGTTGCTCCATATCCTTACCAGCACTAGCATCATCAGTGTTTTTTTTTGTTGTTGTCTTTTTTTGTCTTTTAGGCCTGCACCTGCAGCATATGGAGGTTCCAAGGCTAGGAGTCAAACCCGAGCTGTAGCTGCTGGCCTATGCCACAGCCACAGCAATGCGGGATCTGAGTGGCTTCTACAACTTATACCACAGCTCACAGCAACACCAGATTCTCAACCCACTGAGCAAGGCCAGGGTTGGAACCTGTATCCTCATGGATACTAGTTGGTTTCGTTAACCACTGAGCCATGACAGGAACTCCCAGTATTTTTAAATTTTCATCTTCTAACCCATGGTGGTATATCATCAGAGGTTTAATTTGTAATGGCTAATGATACTGAACATTTTTATTGGCTTATTTACCATCCATACATCCTCTCTAGTGAAATGTCTGTTCAGATATTTTGTCCATTTTCTAATTGGGCTATTTGTTCTCTTGCTGTTGAGTTTAGAAAATTTCTAAAATATATTCTCAGTACAAGTCCTTTATCAGATATATGATTTGCAAATATTTTCTAGTGTGAATTTTATACTCAATCATTTAATAGTCTCATTTACCTCTATTTTTTTCTTTTATAAAGTGTGCCTTTCATGTTAAATCTAAGAACTCTTCAACTGACTCTAGGTTACAAAGATTTTCTCATGTTTTATTTTAAAATTTTTACAGTTTAATGTTTTATAGTTAGCTATGTGACTCATTTTAAGTTAATTTTTTACAATTATTGATTTTTTCTTTTCTGTTCTTTCTTTTCCTCTTTTCTACCCATGAATTTTCAGTTTTTTTCCAGCACCACTTGTCTAAAAGTCTATCCTTCTTTTGTTGGATTGCTTTTGTACTTTGTCAAAATCTGTTAGCTATAATTATGTGAGTCTATTTTGTATTTTCCATTCTGTTTCTTGAATGTGCATTTATTCACCAAACAATACCACACTATCTTGGTTACTAGAGCTAAGTTTGTATAAAAGTCAGGCAGTGGGAAACCTTCAACTTTATTCTTTTTCAAAACTGTTTTGGCTATTCCAGTTCCTTTGTCTTCCCCTATGATTTTAGAGACTGCTTGCCTTTATCTGTCTTGATAGGGATCAAGACAAATCAGTTAAGGTAGAATTGATGTCTTGATTAGATGAATCAACATTTTTGGAGTTCCCTTTGTGACTCAGTGGTTAATGAATCCGACTAAGAACCATGAGGTTGCGGGTTCGATCCCTGGCCTTGCTCAGTGGGTTAAGGACCCGGCGTTACCGTGAGCTGTGGTGTAGGTTGCAGACATGGCTTGGATCCCGTGATCCTGTGGCTATGTCTAAGACCGGTAGCTACAGCTCCTGTTAGACCCCTAGCCTGGGACCCTCCATATGCTGCAGGCGCGGCTCTACGTAAAAAGGCAAAAAGACAAAAAAAAACATTTTTAAGATATCAATTATCCCCAAATAGATCTATAGATTGATGAGGTCTGCATCAAAATCCTAGTGGGCTTGGGGTTTTTTTCTTTTTTTTTTTAAGTAATTGACACATTGACTAATATTTTTTGCAAAGGTCAAAGAAGTGGAATAGCCAAAATGATTTTGTAAAAAACAAAATTGGGAGGAGTTCCCTGGTAGTCTAGTGTTTAGGGCTTAACACTCTCTGCTGCTGCCTGGGTTCGATCCTTGGTCTGGGAGCTGCGATTTCATATCAAGCCACTGCATGCCATGGCCAATTTTTTTTAATTCAAAAAGAAAGAAAAACAAACTTGGAAGACTTAGACTACCTTATTTCTAAAATTACTATAATATTGCCATCTTATGAAGCTATAATAATCAATATGTGTAGTATTAGTGAAAGGATAGGAACATAATAAAAACTTCAAAAGTAAATGCAAATATATATGGGCAACTAGTTTTTGGCAAGGATATTTAAGACATTCAGTGGGAAATAAATACTCTTTTCAAGAAATTGTGCTGGAAATATTAGGCTTCCATTTTTAAATAAATGAACCTTAATTCATAATACACACCTTCTATAAAAATTCCTTGAACTGTATTATAAGTCTAAGTATTAGCTCTGCACCTATGAAACTTTAGGAAGAAACCATAGGAGGACATCTTTGTGACTTTGGGTTAGGCAAAGGGTCTTAAAATACAAAATGAAAACTTCAAAAGAAAAAATAATTTGAATGTCATGAAAACTGTAAAACTTCCGTTCTTCTTAAGACACAGTTAATTGAAAATATAAGTCAAATAGGAAAAGAAAGCAGCTACAAAATATTTACCTGATAAAACACTAGTATCCAGAATATATACCTTCATAGCTCATTATAAAAGAATTGTGCAAAATATTTGAATAGACAGCCACTAAAAATAGATTTGCTATGTAAATATATGACAATATGTTCTACATCATTAGTCATTAGGGAAATACAAAACAAAACCATGTTTGGATATCACTGCATACATGTTAGAAAAGCTAGGAAACAAATAAGCAAATAAAGTGTAATACCAAGTGCTAATGAAAATGCAGAACTCTCATATGTTGCTGATAGAAATGCAAAATAATACAGCTACTCTGAAAATAGTTGGCAGTTTTTTATAAAATTAAACACATACTTACAATACAGAAAAAGCAATCTATGCCTACATATTTATCTTAGTGAATGAAAACATAAGTCCAAATAAAAATCTATATAGGTAGATGTTTATAGACATTTTTCATTATACCTTAAACTGAAAGTACCCAAACGCTCATTGACTGGTGAATAAACAAATTGTTTTACATCCATACAACAGAATACTACTTAGTGATTAAAAAGAAATTAATTATTAATATATGAAAACTTTGTATAAATTTCAAATCATTATGCCAAGAGAAAGAGGCTGTGATTAAAAGCTGTAATGTATGAATTTTATTTCACATAGACCACTATATTTCAAAGACGATCTTAGATTACTGATAGTTCTATCAATGATCGATAAAATCTACCTCCAGTTTTGAGGTATGATTTATCAACATATAAAATTAAGTCAGGTGTCTTAAGGAGAGTCCCTAAAAAAGTGAGATATGTAAAGTTTCCTAACTGACATAAGACAATTATAATGAACCTCTTCCATGATGCAGAGTGTTCCAGTGATGGAAATATGAAAAGGAGAGCATTAAGAAAATCTCATAAGACAGTAATTAACTATCTGAAAAGTATTATGAATTCTCAGTCATTAGTAATGTCTACACTTCATAAGGAACTATAGGTCAAATGCATCTAGAACTAGTTTATCAGAAGCATCAACAAGATTTGCTACAGCAACTAATGCTCTATTATAAGGATAAGACTTTTCAACTTGCAAAGGATGAGGCTCTAGTAAGTGAAGCATTTTTGATGGTTTCCATGAGTTGAGTTAAACCCAAAGGTCCTGTCTGGATCACTCATGCAGAAATGGATGAAATCATTTCTTGCATTTAGGGATACATATGGAAGGAGGCTGAGATCATCTACATACAAACTGAGCCACAAGAGAAATTTGGATCTTTTAAGTCTTTTTTTTTAACATTTTTTTCCTTTGTAATGATTTTTATTTTTTTCCATTATAGCTGGTTTACAGTATTTTGTCAATTTTCTACTATATGGCAAGGTGACCCAGTTACACATACATATATAAATTCATTTTTCACACATTATCATGCTCTATCATAAATGACTAGATATAGTTCTCAGTGCTATACAGCAGGCTCTCATTGCTTATCCATTCCAAAGGCAATAGGTTGTATCTATTAACCCTAAATTCCCAGTCCATCCCATTCCTTCCCCCTCCCCCTTTGGCAACCACAAGCCTGTTCTCATGTCCATGATTTTCTTTTCTGTGGAAGAGATATTTTAAGTCTTAATTCAAGACATGTAGATAATAGGTAGGGGCTTCAATGAACCCCTGGGAAACCACTATCCAAGTAAATTGTTATCCTCAAGCTGAAGGTAAAAGAGATTTATTCTCTTGGTTTAGAGGCACACTGAAAGAGGCAGAGCAAAGATACATCAAGTAAAGCAAGTAACTTTGGGGGGAATTAATGACAGCATGGTATTTGGTTTAGGGACTACCAGGAAGTGAGGGATAAGATCTTAAATCAGGCTCCACATTTGTTTGGTTTCTTTCCTAGAAAACAATAGCAATACAAAGGCTGGTACAGGGAAATTCATCAATGGAGCTAATTGAGCCAATGAACTGTAAGAAAATTCAGTGGTAGTCAGGTGGATATTGAAACTGTGATTTTATAGATAGTGCAGTTTTCACTAGTGACCACTTGTAGGTTTGTCTCTAGAGTAGCACTTTCAAGAAAAGTAATTGAAAATAAGAGGTTCAAGTAACTGACTAATCATGGAGAGGGGTGGATTATGTATGGAGATGGTAGGGGTAATGTGAATGGCACAGGGGATTCAGAGGAATGGAAGAATAAAATCTGTTTTCTAAGATTATTAATAAATAAGGTTGGTAATGGAAGTGGAAGCGGAGTGGGATAAGGTAATGAATAGGGCCAGATTGCACAAGCCTGAAAGGAAAATTGTTTTTTAATCTTATTTGTTAAAATAAGAGAGGTGGAACTTTGGAATGTAGGTTATATTGATTAATGTGCAGGGGACATAATCAGTTTACTATCCAATTCTGATATATCGGTAGTGTTTGAAAATGCTCCTCTTGGAGAAGACTGTACCAGAAACACAGTGTCCTTAGGAGACTTTCACTTGAGTCAAGAAACTGTGGTCAGGGAAGACTAAGAGAGTAGGGAAGTTATTGGAAAGAGCTGGGGGACTTTCCTGAGCTCCAACTGCTATGGTGCATCATTCTTGGTCCCAGTTCCATCAATCTTCGTGGCATGCCTTCTGCCTATCTAGAATCTATGGTCCTGATCTGTTATCTCTTGGCTGTCTTGGACATTTTCCATTTCATCTTAATTTAATGCACTTAACTCAACCCCTCTATGTCCATAGCCAAAGACATGGACCTAATCGTTTAGTGGCAGGAGGAAGGGGCAAAATGAAGAAGGGAGGAAGTAGTGATGAAAGAATGGAATAAATATTTTATACCTCATTTTAAACTATCAAGATCTCCCCCCTTTCCCTTCTACATGCCTCTAGTTCTTTGCTTGTTCAATTAGGTAGTGGAACTATAGGCAGATTCTTTTGCTAGGCCATTCAGGCATCTCAGATGTATATGTTCTTGGTTATATAACATATGCCAAAGTCTACCAATAATATATCATAAAATATTTAAATATGTTGCTTAAATATTTATTACTGTTCCAAAAAGGAAATAAAAACATTGACATTGGAGCTACAATTTCTTATAAAATCATAAATTACTCTTGAAATGTTTTTCTGTTTCCAACTATTTTTCAGAGATTTAGGTTTCTCTGTCAAATACCTGAAATACTTGTGAACCATTTTTTGCATCCTGTTTTCTTTCCCTGAAGTCCTAGAATGTTAATTCAAAAGTAAATTTTGAATAGGTAAAATAAGGATTAGAAAAATGAACAGAAGTTATATCTGGCTGCTTAGATGACTAAGGATATGATAGCAATTTGAGGCATATTCATTGTACATACATGACCTTTTCAATGCTACAGTGAAATTCTCAGTATCACAGAAGCTTATTAGTACACTAATAAGGAGAGAGGTTGAAGTCTTCTGATATGGATGAATGTGTATATTTTCAATATTCAGGGTATTAGGAGAGCTTATATAGTCTCTTGAAACACAGCTTTCCATATCTTAAATTAATTATATTTCTAGCTCTACTGAGAGCAATGATAATTTTCAGCAAACAAACTAAGGTTGCTTTAATGCAGCTCAGCTGCCCTGACGAACAAAAGAGCAAACTCACTTTCTCTGTTACTTTCTGTGTGTCTGAGCCCCATAATTGATTTACATAAAAATTATTTTACAGTGCTGCACCACTTCATTGTTTTATTATTGGTTATTGCACCAAAAAATAAGAAAGCAAGGAAAAGAGAAGAATGAGAGAAGGAAAGAAGTAAGAAAGGAGGAAAACATAAAGAAAGAAGAAAGCAGGGAAGCCAGATGGTGACATGTAAGCAAAGATATGACTTTCATAATATTATTTCCACTCCTAAACTTATCTGTAATAGACAGCCAATGGGACATCACGGAATTGAGTCATTTCAAACAATGTAATCTGTAATAAAAAGAACATACCAAACTGTAATTGATCATTACTAGTCACCATAGCTGACACAAAAATATATCAACCTTATTGATTCTTTTTTTTGTTAAAATGAATAAAAAATAGAACAAAAAAAGCATGAGTGTGTATATACACATAACCTCACATATACCCTGGAAGTAATTTATATGGTACTATTACATTTATCAAACAAAACAACAAAACAAACTGTTCCTTCTCTTTTGAGTTTCTCCTCTCTTGAAACTGTTAAATACAGTTGTGGCATCCTATTTCCATTCTTGTTTTCTATTAACCTATATTCACTGCTTAATTCAGCACCTGGTTTCCACCTTCCATAAATTACTTTGAAGAGTACGCCCACTTCAATATCATACTGAGAGCTTATCTGACATAATAACCTAAAAGATTTTTTAACTTTTCTATTCCAGAACAAGAGTAGGAAAACAAAGTCCCACAGGACAAATCTGGCCTCTTTCTTGTTTTCGTAAGTAAAGATATTAAATCTAGCCATGTCTACTTATATATTTTTCTATGGCATTCCCTGAGGGCAATGTGAGTACTGGCAACAGAAACCACAAAGTCAAAAATATTTAATATCTGCCCTTTATAGAAAATGTTTTCAATACATCCCTATTCTGGAGTTCCTCCAAATCACTAATTATAAGAATCGTTATTAGCATTCAGTATCTTCAGAGGAAAGGTCCGTGAACCTCTCAGCTAGGTTTTCAAATGTTTCCTCTACCCTAAAATACCTGAAAGGTACAAGGATAAGCTTTGATTCCACCAAAGTCTAATCCAGTGATTTTCTAAGTGTGGCTGAGAACAGCCTCACCTGGGGATATTTTAGAAATGCAAATTCTCATACTCTTCCCCAGATATACTTAAACAAAATCTCTGGGAATGGAGTCTGGTGGTGTATGTGTTTTAATGGGCACTCTTAGAGATTCCAGAGCATACTTAAGTTTGAGAACCTTAAGAAAAGCAATTAATCTTACCTCACTCTGAAAATCTCTCAGGAAGTCACTTGGTTCCCAGTCTGTTTATCTCTGAATGGGTCTACATAATATTGTTTTGTATCTTTTCCCCTTTGGGTTTCATATGAGAGATCTGTGTGCCTTTGTAAGGCTAATCCTTCCACTGGTCTCTTAATCCCATTTCTTTCTAGCTCCTCCACTACTTTCACCTATCCATCCCTTCTTTCATCAGGCCACCACAGCTTTCCTCATACATCTACAAACTTAATTTATACATAATGTCTGCTTTTGCTTACAGATGCTCTCAGAGGCATGCCTTCTGCCTTCTGTTGCTCTTCCAACTAGCCTAAGCTAGCAGAGAGGAAAGAAGGACTCAGTCACCTTTGCCTCCTTTTTTTCAGAGGTCCCATTTCTGATTACAAAGACATTATCTCTTAGTTAACTCTCAGTTATCTCTTAGTTAAGTCTTAGTTATCTTTTAGTTAACTGTCAGATTCAACCCCCTTCCATCCCCACAGTCACTGTCCTAATCAAGGCCAGAAGATGAGTTCATGGTCCTGAGTTTACAGCTGGTAGCACTGATTAACTAGACCCCAAAGCCCAGATTTAGCCTCACGATCTTTCTCTATTTAGCAGCTTAGACCAGCACTACTTTCTGATTACTTTGGTGTTAGTTCATTGGCTTTCAGTTGAGGGTTCGTGTCTGGCTGACTGTATTAGAAGCATATAGACAGCTTTGACCACTACATATTTTAGAGCCCCGTCGTTGACATAGTCTCTTTAGTGGGAAGAACTGGACATATTTTTAAAAGCTCTCTAGTATATTTGATGAGCACACTGGCTTCAGAACCATTGTTCAGGATAAGACCTAATGATGACCCTGTTCTAGTAATGTCCCAGTCTCCTGGATGATATTTTTTTATCTCATATCTCTCTTTAAAAATTTCCTGTTCTATATTGTATCATGGTGATCAATGTAGACAATTTTTAAAATTTTTTTTCCTAAACAAAGTTATGGCTGTCTAACCCTACCTTTGTAAGACATGTGCACTTTTCCATTAAATATAGAATAAATTATAATGCCTCATCTTTATGTTTAAGGCCACTTTCAACATATGCCACTCTATATTCCAATAATCTTTTCCCTATCGATTGTCTGCAACACTGGACATCCTGACTACTTACTATTCTCTCAGTATATCTTGGAACCTCACATCTCTTTGCTTTTGTTTATGCCACTCATTCTGTCTGAATTATACTTCTTGTGAAATATACTTGGGTATATCCACCTATTCAGTTAAAACGCCATTTGCATTCTTTTTAGTACTTTGTTGTCATCGTCTTTAATCAGGCTTTCCTAAAGTGATGGGAGATTTTTGAGAGTAGCAACAAAACTATTTTTTAATTTCAAATTCCCAGATCGGTGTGTAGAAATTAGTAATCCCTTTCGCTTTACAAATCCACATTCCAGTTGAATTGCCAAATAATAGCAATTTTCTTTCTGAGAATTTTAATTTCTTTGTATGAGTTGAAAATCCCATAGGTCTTTGTCAGTGAGAATTCCACAGGTAGAGAATTAGGAGACAACTGTGAAATACTGAGCAGAAAACAGTTGTGGTATTCTGGCCATGTTGTAGAAATGTTACAGAAAAATCTAATGACTAACAGATAATAATGTCCATGGTAATATTGCCTTCAAATGTGGAAGTTGTCATCAGATCAAAGTTGTCTAAAAATGCGTACAGAGAGCAGAGGGATTTAATTACATTCAGAAGTGATATACTGCTGGGATTTGTGATTGTAAAGTCATATATAGGCAAAATGAAAAAATACAGTAATTATAAATATCAGTTTATCAACAACAAACCTTTTCATATTTCTCCCTTTCTATTTCTCCTGTAACCTTGGCAAATTTCCTGAAACTTACCATTTTTTTGTCTTTTTCCTGTAATTCCCAATTACACATATACGTGACAATTGACCAGACTTTAAAAGGTGGCCTAAACCCATGGAAAGGGGAAAACTAATTGATATTGATGAGCACTGAGAATTTAACCTAAAATCATTTATATCATACCTTGAGAAATCATCATCTACAATAGATATTTTCTCACATGATTCAGAACTATTTTAAGTGATAAGAATTTCTCTAAAATCTAAGCTAAAAACACATAGCTATTTGATGTCAGAGTTAGAACTAGTACTTAATTTTTATTATTTTTCTATCGTCTTGTTCTATTCAATAGTGTTTAATTATAACAGAAGCAATAATACATATTGTACCAAGTAAACTACCACAGTATTTTCTTTGAAACAATTATAAGAGTATCTATGATAATTACAACATATATATATTGTATCTAAGAATAGTCATAAGTTCAACTGATTTTTTTACTACAGAATTCAGCTGCCTAGGAAATGTATTTTTGTCCATTATCAGTAAATCTTTTTTATATTTTACATTATTTTTTAATCTTAGTTAAATTTGATTTCTTTAACCTGAATCTAAAAAAGGGAAAGAAAACTATGTTCTGTTTGCAAATGCCAATTGACAAATAATTAAGTATCAATCTTCTAAATATGATATTAAAAGGATCACGATTACTGAAACTGAGTTTTGCTTGTTATATCTAAATGTCAGGGAAAAAGATTTTCACCATCTCATTTGTCCAGTGTCCTTTACCAGTGATTATTTAACCTTTGAATGAACTAGAATGTAATACCAAAGAAAACTTAATAATACTTAGAATGAAAGATGTTTTTGCCACCAAATTAAAAAACCCAGTTGTACATAAATGTTCAGCTGTAGATATCATGATTGGAAAGGTGAATACATTAATCTTTTAGAAACAATATAAATAATAGTTTATCAAGCTTTCCGAAAATGTATGTTTATTCCCTAGGAAAAATGGGAAAAATACTCTTACACTTGTATGCATTTAAGAGAAATTGAACAGCAAATGTTAATTCTATTCAAAAGATTCTATTTCTAAATGAAAGTAGGCTCCATCACAGGAGAACAGAGTTAGCTGGATATATTCTGGAACTTCTGAATATGGATATTTTCAAGAGTGTTAGAGTTTTATGTCACCTCTTCCATGTGTAGAGTTTAATTTCCAAATATATATATATATATATATTTATTTCTTAAAAGTGTTTTTTTATTTGTAAAATAAATACCCTTGACTTGATTCAAAGAAGTAACTAAGAGTAAAGGAAATAATAAAGGGGATATAGGAAACAAAGAATCAAATAAAACAGGGATAGAAAAACATATTACAGGAGATTGGATTAATATGTCGGAATAGAAGGACTGGAGCTCAATTTCTCTCCCCAAAAACAACAAAACTACAACCAAATGCTGAGCAACCTTCAACTAAATGGACTGTAAACTTCCAAAAAGATATTCTACTCCAGAAGACAAAGAGGAGACCATATCAAGAGGTAGGAGGAGCAATTACACAATAGAAGCAACCCCATACCTCCCGGGTGGGAAGCCCCACAGACCGGAAAGTAACTGCATCACAGAGACTCAGCTACAGGACTGAGAGTTCTGAGCCACACGTCAAATCCCCATGCCTGGGGGTCTGGCAGAGGGAGAAAAAGCCCCCAGAGCATCTGGCATTGAAGGCCAGTGGGACTTGTGTGCAGGAGCTCCACAGGACTAGGGTAAAGGGGAGAGCCCATTCTTGAAAGGCACATACAGACTTTCACGTGCATTGGGTTCCTGGACAAAGAAAAGTCTCCATAGGAATCCTGGTGAAACCTGACTGCAATTCCTGGAGGATCTCCTGGGAAAACAGGGGTGACTGTGGCTTGTTGTGGGGGAAGGGCATTGGAGGTGAAGTTCTCAGGAACATTCATCAGCCTGCATTTCTCTGGAGGTGGCCATTTCTGGGAAAACCTGGTCCCTCCCATCAGCACTGAGAAGCCCCAGGCCAAACAATAATCCAGGTGGGATCTCAGTCCCACCCATCAGTAAACAGCTGCCTAAAGACCCCTAAGGCACACAGCCAGCCTCTAATCTCATCCAGAGACAAAGCCCCACTCATCAGAGGGATAGAAATCAATGCCCCCTCCAGTGGGCAGGAACCAGTCCCCCCCATCAGGAAGCCTACAGCAAGCCCCCTCACCATACCAACTTTAGCCACAGAGGAGGCAAACAACAGAAGTAAGAGAGGCTACAACTCTATTATCTGCAAAAAGGTCACTCCACCAAAAACCTATAAAAATAAAAAGACAGAAAAATATAACTCAGATAACGGAGAAAGAAAAAAGCCCAGAAAAACAGCTCGGTGATGAGGAGATTATCAGCCTCCCAGAAAGAGACTTTAGACTGTTGATGCTGAAGCTGATGCAAGGCATTGGAAATAAACTGGAGGCAAAGACTGATAATTTACAGGAAACACTGAGCAAAGAAATACAAGCTGTAAAAATTAAACAAGAAGAGATGCAAAATACAATAACTGAAATAAATAATTCATCAGAATCAGCCAAAAGTAGAATACAGGAGGCTGAAGAATGAATAAGCGAGGTGGAAGACAGATTAGTGGAAATAGCTAATGCAGAACAGAAAAGAGATAAAAGATTGAAAGGAAGAGAGGAGATTCTTAGAGAACTCTGGGATAATGTTAAATGCACCAACATCCATATTATAGGGGTGCCAGAGGGAGAAGAGAGAGAGAAGGGGACAGAAAAAAAATATTCAAAGCGATAATAGCCAAAAAGTTCCCTAATATGGGAAAGGAACCACTCAGTCAAATCCAGGAAGTGCAATGAGTAGCATACAAAATTAACCAAGGAGGACCCCCACAAGACACATATTAATCAAAATGACCAAAATTAAAGACAAAGAGAAAATATTGAAAGCAGCTAGGGAAAAGAAACAAATGGCATACAAGGGAACCCCAATAAGGTTATCAGCAGATTTTTCAGCTGAAACTCTGCAGGCCAGAAGGGAGTGGCCTGATATACTGAATGTGATGAAAGGAAAAAACTTCCAACCAAGTTTACTTTACCCTGCAAGGCTCTCATTCAGATTTGAAGGAGAGATCAAAACCTTTACAGAGAAGCAAAAGCTAAGAGATTTTGCAACACTAAAACAGTTTTACAACAAATACTAAACAAACTTCTCTAGGCAGAAAAGAAAAGGCCACAACCAGAAACAAAACTACCACAAACGACAAGGCTCACCAGTAAAGTCATATATACAGTAAAGATATGAAATCATCTGTGCACAATTATGCTACCAAAATCAGAAATCGTGAGAAGAGAGCACAAAGGCAGGACACTGGAGATACACTTGCAATTAAGAAACCAACAACTTAAAATAATCTCATTTATATATAGACTCCTCTATCAAAACTTCAGGGTAACTGCAAACCAAAAATCTACAATTGATACAAAAACAAATAAGAAAAATCAACTCAAATACAACATTAAAGATAGTCATCTTGTGAGAGGAGACAACAAGAGAAGAAGGGAAGAAAAAAGAGCAACAAAAACCCAAAGCAGTTAATACAATGGCAATAAGAATATACATATCAATAATTACCTTAAATATTAATGGACTGCATACCCTAACCAAAAGACATAGATTAGCTGAATGGATACGAAAACAAGACCCATATATATGCTGTCCTCAAGAGACCCACTTGACTTCTAGAGACACATACAAATTGAAAGTGAGAGGATGGAAGAAAATATTCCATGCAAATTGGAATCAAAATAAAGCCCAAGTAGCAATACTCATATCAGACAAAATAGACTTTAAAATGAAGAACATTTTAAGAGACAAGGAAGGGCACTACATAGTGATCAAAGGATCAATCCAAGAAGAAGATATAACAATTTGAAATATCTATGTACGCAACATAGGATCACCACAATATGTAAGGCAAATGCTAACAACCTTAAAAGGAGAAATCAACAATAACACAATCATAGTGGGGGAATTTAACACCCCACTTACAGCAATGGATAAATCATCCAGAAGAAAATCAATAAGGAAACACAGGCCCTGAATGAAGCATTAGATCAGATGGACTTAATAGATATGTATAGGACATTCCATCCAAAAGCAACAGACTACACATTCCTCTCAAGTGCACATGGAATATTCCCTAAGATTGATCACATCCTGGGCTACAAATCAAGCCTCAGTAACTTTAAGAAAATTGAAATCATATCAAGCATCTTTTCTGACCCCAATGCTTTAGGACTGGAAATCAACAACAAGAAAAAAAAAATGGCAAAAAATACAAACACGTGGAGACTAAACAACATGTCACTAAACAACCAATGATCACTGAAGAAATCAAAGAGGAAATTAAAAAATACCTAGAAGAAAATGACAAAAAAGATACAACACTCTAAAACCTCTGGGATGCAGCATAAGCAGTTCTAAGAGGAAAGTTTATAGCAATACAAGCCTACCTCAGGAAAGAAGAAAAAAGCTCAAATAAACAACCTACCTTTACATCTAAAACAGCTAGAGAGGGAAGAACAGACAAAACCTAAAGTTAGTAGAAGAAAAGAAATCGTAAAGATCAGAGCAGAAATCAATGAAATAGAAACAAAGAAAACCATAGAAAAGATTA
This sequence comes from Catagonus wagneri, assembly GCA_004024745.2. Taxonomy (NCBI): domain Eukaryota; kingdom Metazoa; phylum Chordata; class Mammalia; order Artiodactyla; family Tayassuidae; genus Catagonus; species Catagonus wagneri. Next base: position 3,820,498 of record PVHT020000143.1, read on the forward strand.
ATGAAACTAAAAGCTGGTTCTTTGAAAAGATCAATGAAATTAATAAACCCTTAGCCAAACTTATCAAGAAAAACACAGAGAGGACTCAATACGATAAAATTAGAAATGAAAAAGGAGAAGCAATAATGGACATCACAGAAATACAAAGGATCATAAGAGACTACTATATGCAACTATATGGCAATAAAATGGAAAACCTAGAAGAAATGGACAAATTCTTAGAAAAGTACAATCTCCCAAGACTAAACCATGATGAAATAGAAAATATGAATAGAGCAATCACAAGTTGTAAAATTGAAACTTTGATTGAAAAACTTCCAACAAACAAAAGTCCAGGACAAGATGGTTTCACAGGTGAACTCTATCAAATATTTAGAGAAGATCGAACACCTATCCTTCTGAAACTCTTCCAAAAAATTGCAGAGGAGGAGACACTCCCAAACTCATTCTATGAGGCAACCATCACCCTGATACCAAAAGCAGACAAAGATACCATAAAAAAAGAAAATTACAGGCCAATCTCACTGATGAACATAGATGCAAAAATCCTCAACAAAATACTAGCCAGCTGAATCCAACAATACATTAAAAGGATTGTACACCACGATCAAGTGGGATTTATCCCAGGGATGCAAAGATTCTTCAGTATCCGTAAATCAATTAGCATGATACACCACATTAACAAATTGAAGAATAAAACCCATATGATCCTCTCCATAGATGCAGAAAAAGCCTTTGACAAAATCCAACACCATTTCTGATAAGAACCCTTCAGAAAGTGGGCATAGGGGGAACCTACATCAACATCATAAAGGCCATCTATGACATACTCAGAGCTCACATCATTCTCAATGGTGAAAAGCTGAAAGAATTCCCCCTGTGATCAGGAACAAGACAGGGATGTCCACTCTCACCACTACTATTTAACATAGTCCTGGAAGTCCTAGCCACAGCAATCAGAGAAGTAAAAGAAACACAAAGAATCCAAATTGGGAAGGAAGAAGTCAAACCATCACTATTTGCAAATGACATGATATTATACCTAGAGAATTCTAAAGAGTCTACCAGAAAACTGTTAGAGCTCATCAATGAATTTGACAAAGTTGCAGGATACAAAATTAATACACAGAAATCAACTGCATTTCTATATACTAACAATGAAAGATCAGAAAGAGAAATTAGGGAAGCCATCCCATTTACCACTGCACCAAAAAGAATCAAATATTTAGGAATAAACCTACCTAAAGAGGTGAAAGACCTGTACTCTGAAAACTATAAGGTGCTGATGAAAGAAATCAAGGATGACTTAAAGAGATGGAAAGACATACCATGCTCTTGGATTGGAAGAGTCAATATTATCAAAATGACTGTACTACCTAAGGCAATCTACACATTCAATGCAATCACTATCAAATTACCAAGGACATTTTTCACAGAACTAGAACAAAATAGTTTAAAGTTTGTTTGGAAGCACAAAAAACCCAGAATAGCCAGAGACATCTGAAAAAGAAAAATGGAGCTGGAGGAATCAGGATCCCTGACTTCAGACTCTACTACAAAGCTGCAATCATCAAAACCGTATGGTACTGGCACAAAGACAGAAATATAGATCAGTGGAACAGGATAGAAAGCCCAGAATTAAATCCACGCATCTATAGTCAACTAATCTAGGACAAAGGAGCCAAGAATATACATTGGACAAAAGACAGCCTCTTCAGTAAGTGGTGCTGGGAAAACTGGACAGCCACATGTAAAAAAATGAAACTAGAACACTTCCTAACACCATGCACAAAAATAAACTCAAAATAGATTAAAGATCTAGATGTAAGACCAGATACTATAAAACTCTTAGAGGAAAACATAGGCGAAACACTCTCTGACATAAATAATAGCAACATCTTCTCAAATCCACCTGTCAGAGTAATGACAATAAAAAGAGAAATAAACAAATGGGACTTAATTAAACTTCAAAGTTTCTTCACAGCAAAGGAAACACTAAACAAAATGAAAAGACAACCCACAGAATGGGAGAAAATATTTTCAAATGAAGCGACTGACAAGGGATTAATCTCCAAAATTTACAAACACCTCCTACAGCTCAATACCAAAAAAACAAACAACCCCATCAAAAAATGGGCAGAAGATCTAAACAGACAATTCTCCAAAGAAGACATACAGATGACCAAAAATCACATGAGATGTTCAAAATCACTCATTATTAGAGAAATGCAAACCAAAACCACTGTGAGGTACCACCTTGCACCAGCCAGAATGGCCATCATCTTAACATCTACAAATGATAATTCTGGAGAGGGAGTGGAAAAAAAGGAACCCTATTACACTGTTGGTGGGAATGCAAATTGGGGCAACCACTGTGGAAAACAGTATGGAGATTCCTCAGAAAACTAAAAATAGAATTACCTTTTGATCCAGCAATCCCATTCCTGGGCATATATCCAAAGGAAACCATGACTCAAAGGGACACGTGTTCTCCAGTATTCATTGCAGCACTCTATACAATAGCCAAGACATGGAAACAACCTAAATGCCCATTGACAGAGGAGTGGATAGGGAAGATATGGTACATACACACAATGGAATGTTACTCAGCCATTAAATGGAACGAAATAACCACATATATAGCAACATGAACAGACCTAGAAATTGTCATGCAAAGTGAAACCAGTCAGACAATTAGACACCAACCTCCAATGTTACCGCTTATATGTGGAAACTGAAAAAAGGACACAATGAAGTTCTTTGCAGAACAGACAATGACTCACAGACTTTGGAAAACCTATGGTTTCCAAAGAAGACAATCTGCCGGGTGGGGGGATACCCTGAGTGTTTGGGACAGACATGCTATCAAATTGAACTGTGATGATTTTTGTAACACCTATAATTGTAATAAAATTCATTAAGCAATGGAAAAAAAAAAAAACCAAGGAAGCAGACAAACCCCCCCCAAAAGAAAAAGTTATTACAGAGATTGAAGTAGTTAGATTTACATACAGCAAATGGTAAAGAATTAGAACAGTGGAAAAGGGAAAAGCTATTAATAAAATATCTTTGGACATATTTTTGAAGATAATTGCCATTGGTGAAGATTAATAGGTGAAACCCCGATCTCTTTAGTGATATGGAACTTGTATACCTTCCTAAGAATAATTTTCATTTTATCAATTTTCTAATTTTCTGGCCCTAAAGAATGCTTAATATTCTATGAAATAAATGGTGCCAACTGTATTACAGTACGGGAGCACATCAGCTCTTTACTTCATTCTGGACCATTATGACAACAGCCCCTGACTTTAACTTTATGCTTGATAGCTCCTATTAAAGACCCATAGGAGACTCTAGATAAGAAAATTGAAAGTTTTGCCATTGACTTTTCACACACTTCTTCAAGAAATTATTATTTCCATATTTTGTAAATTTAAAAACATTAAATTTATTATTTAAAATAAATTTATTAAATATATAATATTTCCATTTACCTGATGATCATGGAGCCATTAAAACCTTATTTTTAATATTTAATAAAATGAGGTTTAATATTGTAAGTAGGATGTTAGCTATATACAGCACATTACAAAGTAAGTAAAATATATGTGTGTACATTTATACGTACATCCGTGTAATATGAAGATGTGCATTAGACTGAAAATATGTCAAAATTTTAATAGAAATCATTTTTCCTTGTGATCATTATCTATTCCTAATTTTTTAAATTCCTTAAATCCAACTTAAATGCAAACTGTCCCTTATTAGAGACAGGAAAGTTGGGTAATTCATAACTTATTATATTCTCCCCACAGGTTACCCTTCTATATTAAGCTCCCATATTACTAAGCTGTTTGGTGCTTTCCAGTAATATATGTTGCTAACCTACCTCTGTTCCTGCTTTTTCCTTTACTTGGATCATGCTTTAACTCCTATCATAAAGCTATTTTTGAAATAAGGCATCACACAAAGACTTCTAGAATATAAGAATTTCTTGAACCATTATTGTTTTTTAGAGAGAGCAAGGTAATTCTACACTACAGGTGGTGGTGGATGAACTGCTCATTCATTGAAACTGCTCTAAAGGGTCTCCGTGTCAGGATATGCACTCTATACCCTTAGTCTGACTTCAGTACTACAGAATCTCAATCTCAGTGTTTAGTAGTATTGTCAGGAAGGATGTGTCTATACACAGATTCTCAATGCAGATGTGTATCTTAGTGAAAAAGACAAAAAAGGAATGAAAGACAGTAGCCCATACATGTGTAAGCCAGATGTGATAGCATTAATAATCAACTATAGTTAAATGTGAATAACATTGTTATACAATATTATATTAGCTTTAGGTATAGAGCATAATGATTTGATATTTTGAAATGATTGCCACAATAAGTCTTGTTAATATCTGTCACAATTTGTGGTTACAAATTTTTTTTTCTTTCTTTAAAAAAAAATTTCCTTTAAGGCCACACCTGTGACATGTGGAAGTTCCTGGGCTAGGGGTCAAATCTGAACTGCAGCTGCTGGCCTACGCCACAGCCACAGCAATGCCAGATCTGAGCCACATCTGTGACCTACACTGCAGCTAGTGGCAACACCAGATCCTTAACCCACTAAGCAAGGCCAGGGATCGAACCCACATCCTCATGGATACTAGTTAGGCTCTTAACCTGCTAAGCCACAATAGGAACTCCCCAGAATTAAAAAAAAAGAAAAAAAAACCTAAGCAACTTTCAAATATGTAAAACAGCATTATTATTTACTATATTATTCACGCTATATATTACAGCCCAAAATTTATTTATTTTATAGCTGGAAGTTTATACCTTTTGTCTCCCCTCACCCACTTTGCCCTCTCCCAGCCCCACCTTTGGCAACTTCTAATCTGTTCTTAATATCTACCAGCTTGGTTTTGTTTGTTTTTTAGGTTATATATATAGGTGAGATCACACAGCATTTGTCTTTCTATGTCTGATTTATTTCACTTAGCGTAATGCTTTCAAAGTCTATCCATGTTGCTGCAAATGACAAGATTTCATTTTTTATTACTGAATAATATTTCGTTGTGTATATATACATATATACATGTATATACATGGGTGTGTGGGTGTGTGTGCACCATATTTTCTTTAATCGTGCATGCTTAAGTTCTTTCCTTATCTTGGATATTGTAAATAAAGCGTCAATGAATATGAGGATGTAGATATCTTTTTGAGTTAGTGTTTTTGTTTTCTTTGGATAAATACCCAGAATTGGAATTGCTGGATCATATGGTAGTTCTAGTTTTAACTTTTTGAGGAATTTTCACACTGTCCCACCAACAGCACACAAGTGTTCCCTTTTCTCCACATCCTTGCCAACACTTATTTCTTATCTTTTGATAACAGCAGTTCTAAGAGTGTTAGGTGATATTTGGTTGTATTTTTGATTTGCAGTGATTATTAGTGATGTTGAGCATCTTTTCATATACCTATTGGACTTCTGTATACCTTCTTCAGAAAAAACTCTACTTAGATCCTCTGCCCATTTCTAAATTGCTTTTTTTTTTTTGCTATTGAATTGTATATGCTCTTTATATATTTTAGATATTAACCCCTGGTCAGCTATATGATATGCAAATATCATCTCCCATTTAGCAGGTTGACTTTTCATTCTGTTGACGGTTTTCTTTGTGGTGCAGAAGGTTTTTAGTCAACATTTAGGTATTAGCAACTTAAAATGCATTTGCCATCAGTAGGGTCTTACAATTGGTATTGTTTTAATATGAGCACAGTTGGTTAAAAAACTAAATTAAGGACAAATTATTGAATTAAATGTATATATTTCTCCAAGTTTTCCCCTTAGTTCAGATGATACATTTCCACACACAAATGAGAAATGGTTTAATTGATGAATTCAATTCAGAGAGAGTGGCACTTTCAAACTACAAGAACTTCAAAAAAATAAATCAATAGCTTCTGCTACTTGAATGTTTTTGATGTAATAGATGCTTTGAACATCAATGTCTAATGACACATCTATTTTTTTCCCTGAAGATTTTGGTCCATACTCATGTAATAACAAGCAGAATCTTATCTATGAAAGATATGTATTTCTAATACTCATATAACAGAATCAACTATATGATTATTATATCACAAATCTGTGCTTCTGATTTATCAAATATTCAACATAAGCATTTGTTTAGGACACTATTATAAGCAGATGATAATCATGTACGTGCAAAGAAGCATCAGGTTTAATGCTTAAGACTTTTTGGACATTTAAAATTTATTTTAAAATATGATATAGTATTTTATTTTTAATTAGAAGTGGGAGGCAATTTAATGCTTAGGACTGAATTTCTTCTTATAGTCCTGCAAGTATGTCAAGTAATTTTTGTTTCTTTCAGCTTCTCATATTATTTGTTCTTTTTTAAATGCCTCCACTACATAGTCTTTCCTTAAAATTCTAACCATCTTCGAAAAGGCAGATAAATTCCTTACTCCAGGAACTCCACAGTCAAAATAATAAGGAAGGGACTTTGTGTGGCAAAATCATTTTTACTTAAAATTTTTATTTTAAGAATTAAAACAAATTTTGTTTCATGCAAAAGTTATTAGCATATATGTCTTAATCACCTTCATAAGTTTACAAAAATAAAAAGTAAGTCTCAAAATCAATGATAAATTTTTTTAACCAGTCAGGAGCATAGGATCCCACCTTTTACAGCAAATTAAGCTCAGTGAATTTGTTTCCCCAAAGCCAAAAAACTGGTGTAAGTCAGAGTAGAAAATATTTTTCCTAACTTCTGGTTCTGGACTTTTTATCAAACACTCTTTTATGGTAATTTCCTCATAATGAATATTCAGTAAATGATTGATGAATTTAACTACTTTAAGTTTTTGAAGACAATTCCTAGTCTTATTTAAATATTTTGGGATGGAATTTTATCTTTTACTGGCACACCCATATTGAATATCCATATTTATCTTTAAATCATGTGCATTTGGGGGCATATTAGATTTGTTTATTTGCTACTTTATTCCTTTTTTCACTCCCCTAGCAATCAAAAGTAGATTATGCCACAAGTCACGAGTGCATTACATATCACTGAATCCAGGAAAGGAAAAAGATCAAGAGCTAGGTAATGATTTAGAAAACAGAATAAGACTAACTAATGGTCTGAATATAAATCAATGTTTGGGCCTCCTGAAAATTGAAGCACATGAGGGAATATGATATGTTATGTCACTTCATTATTAATTTATGGAAGTGGATCAAGGAAATAGAATGCAATGTTTTCTAATACAAGTTACAAGGGGGTTAATTTGTTGAATCTTTGTATATGGGACGTTAGACAGTTCATTGGAAAGTAATTTCAATAGTACTTTTAGAAAAGGCCAGAAATATTATTTGCATTGCTATTTTTAGAGTATTGCCTTAATAAAAGGCAAAGGAATAATGTTAGGTATTTTATTTCGTGAAAACTGGTCTAGGTGTAATGAATTGATATGATATATAATTTATGTAGCTTTCAAATGATCCATTTTCAATTAAAAGTTGAGGTTAAGGGTAAGTGTTGGAAAATCTATTGAGTGAATAATCAGCAAGTTTTTCTGTGTTAATTGTGCCATTTCTTTGGATAGAAAATAGAAGCCATTATGGTTTGGCCTTGAAATACAAATAAAATCCTATATTATTTATGGAAATATCTAAATATTAATAATGTACATGGCAAGCTCAATGCTGTTCTAGAATTCAAAGGGTCTGACATAAATATTTGGCCCATTTACTTCCCCCAATGGGGAGGGCTTCAGAAAACCCTATAGGCAGGATAAAGTCTTTTTCAAGTAATGCCACTTAATCTGTTCAAACTCTTAAACAAGTACTTTATTGAAGTGTCCAGCTTCTTCACTGTAATGCTTGAAATGTATGAGCTGGAGTTTTGGGGATTTTAAAAATTAGAATTGTATTATTCTAGGTCTTGAGAGATAGATTCAATGTTCTCCAGATACCTACAATTCACTTGATAACTGGTTTTGTTACTATCCATCTGGGGTGCTAAAAAGAATGTAGGACTTGCCTCTGTGCTATTCATCATAAGTCTCTGTAGAGTTATTGATTTTTAAGTTTCAAAAAAAAGCTTTTATCCTACTTCAGGACATACAAAAGTGCAGTTTTCTCCTTTGGGATTTCATTCATAGCATGCAGCTATTATGTGACATTGTGATAAGGATATGGAGGTATCATCAGAAGCACTTTTTTACATGTCATTCTTTCCAGTTGACTCAAAGGCTAGTGACAGAACAATAAATACTAGAAAAGGTCATAAGCTGTTCCAAGTTTCTCAATATGTGGGAATAGAATGTAGCAATTATAATTAGGAACTAACATAATGAGCCTATAGCCTTGAAAGGTTTTAGAAAACGATGTCCAGAATGGCAGTTACAGAAAAGGAAAAATAATAAAAATAATAACAACCATCCTAAGTTATGAGACATTCTATAAAAGTAAAGCTCCAAATCAAAGGAAAAAAAATTTGATGATTGGGTAAACAAAGTTCTTTATACCACCCTTCTAACCCTTAAGCTTTATTACTTAAATGAATGAAATCAGTGGGATTGTGGCCTTCCAATTACAGATCTATTGGGCCATAAACCACAGGAGCAAAGATTTGGCTTACACTGTTTACCCAGCCATTGGTAGAAAATTGCACCCCTGTAATTCTTTCTTAAGTTATTCTGAAAACAGCTTTGTCTCCAAACATCATTCATTTTTGTAACTAATGACAAATACAATCTCTCCTACTAAGATGCGCTTGAAAATGGTATGGTGCATATAATTGTCATGTAAGATTCATCTTTGCAATATTTTGTTAACTTGGGTTTTTTGTTTTATCTTTGTTGAGGTTATTGTGGTTTAAATTAGTTTTTTTGCTTTTATTTTCTCAAAATACTCAGGTCAAGTGGCCATGGCCTACTGATGTTAAGGAGAAGAGAGTTTGGGAGTTTAATGCCCTCTCTCCTGTGGCTATGTATTTCATTCCTTATATAGTTATCCTGATTTTATGGGCCTTCTAACTATAACTAAATTTCTGAGTTTCCCTGGTTGATGACAAAACAAAACAAAACAAAAATAAATAAAACAAACCAAAACATCCTCCTCAAGGAAAATGTGAAGTGATGTGACAGACAAAACCTGAATTAAATTCAAAACATTTTACACTGTATAATGGTCTCTTCCTGAGAATCCCTAAACAGCATGGGGTTATAACACCCTGTAGTCTGATGAAAGACAGGAGTGTCTGAAATGATTTAAAAATACCAACATTGATATATCCTGTACTTTCTGACTTATTCCTTCACTTGAGTTCATCCCTTCATTCCATCTACATGCATCTGAACACATACAACTTTGCAGCCACTGTGCTGGCTAGACGCTGCTAGAATAAAACATGAATAAAACATACGCTGTTGGCAAGAACTTTCTATCCTCTGGTATAGGTAGCAGGAACATTAAAAACTATTTCCTTAATTCTTGTTAAATATAGCACTGCAATCTCATTAGTTAGTGCCATTCAGGACCCACTATAAATGTCATTTTTTTTTTCCATTAAGAATCATCATTGAGATGTCATTATGATACATTTGTAAGAGGAATTCGTAATTCTGTCAGGATACAGGAGCTAAGGCAGTGGTTCTACAGAAAAGATCTGCTTTGATGGAGTTTCAATTTCAGTGAATATCATCTAAAACACACCCCTACCCTTTGTGCAAATGAGTATGGACTTGGCATAGGCAAACCTCTGAATAATGACACAGAGGGAGCCCAACTATGTTTGAGATTATAAAGAACACAGTGTCCTTCATTTTAGGGAAGTATATATTTTTGTCTTCAAACAAAATAATCTTTTCTAGAATATTAATTCCAAGAAACAAAAAGATAGCCTCATCCACTTGTCCCCAAATTACTAACAGATAATATTGTATCGCTTATTGATGTTTCCAAGGAATTGTGATTTCTTGCCTATTGTTGACTGCCTTTAGGAAAACAAAACAAAACATAAAAAACCAAAGGATGCTATCTACCGAAACTCACTAAATAAGCACTTCCAGGAGATACATATTGTCTTTATATGTGACAATCAAAATTTAGGCTATGCCTGGTGATCAGCTTGAAGGAGACACAGGGAGGCTAATGCTGTGACAAGCAAGAGCCCTAAGCAAACTCAGGGACTTTCTCTTATAGGATTCTGAGCAAAAGGCATGGGGGCAGAGACTAAATAAATTTACAGGGACAACACAAGCCTGGGGGGATTATGATTAACAGAATCTATTTTAACAATCATCAGATCTTTTCTTGGGAAGGCATTACTGCAGACCTGTTTTTTCCCCTCACAGTGACCATAAGCCTTAACCATCTGAAGTTCTTTCCTAGCATAACCTTGTTGGCATTACAAGAGGAGGTCACGGTTTTCCATGTCCTCTATAATCTACTCTCTTTCCTTACTCTAGCTATGCGCTTTCAAGCTTGAAGCTTATGGGCCTGTTTTCTTTCACCCACAGTACATCATCTTGGAACTCATTTCTCTATACATACACACACATTCACTAACTTTACCTTGGCAACTCCAAAGGACTTGATATCTCTGCTTTAATTAAATCAAAGAATTCTTAGAGCCAAAAACATTGGATAACTTTCAGATAGTTTGTTACGCAAAGTTTACCAGAATAAATTCTTGAAACTCTCATAGTAAACAGTATGTGTAATTGTTCTGAGACCACTTTTAGTGCACAGATCAGAAGTCAGGATTATTCACCATAAGGATGCACCATTAGGATTTATATTGATACAAACAGTAAATTTTTATCAACTTTTGAAAAGTTAGATATTTAATGTAAAAACAAATTTTATATAAAAACATAGAATTTGCAATTCCCTTAACAAATCAGAAGACATGACTACAATGGGCACATGTTTTTGTAATGTGAAAATTGCTGCTGTTTAGTAAAAGCATTATCGTTTTATTTTTTTCTCCCCACAAATCCCGTTTGTGTTGATGCTGAACCAATTGCCATGTTTCATCTTATATTTGGCTCGATATACTCATTTAACCCCTTTCTTTTGTCTTTTCAATGTGTGGCCATCACCTTGGAGTGTCATAGGCTATCACCCAAGATTTTAGATAATAGAATGTCTTTCCATCTAAATTGTCCCATATTCCAAGTTTTTCTTTTATTTCTTTTTAGGCCAAGTATGAAATTATCTAGATTTATTTATATTCTTTCCCTTTTGCTTGCTTTTACATTTTTATTATGCAGACAAGGTTCAAAGCTTGCCCAATGCCCTATGATTTCACATCTAGCTTTTAACAATATCAGAACAATATGTTCCTAAGCATTGCCTTTCACTGCCAAGGGTTTCAATTTCAAATATATTACTCTGTTTTCATTCTTATTTTCTTTATATATGATGGATAAAACTTTCTTTGTGAAAGTATTGAGATTTAGTTACTGTTTTGCCAAAGGGTTTTAATGATGAAAAAGATTATTTAGGTTGCAATTTAATGTAAAAGTCAGTGCAAGAACAAAATCTGCTAAATAAAGGTTTTAATTCTGTTTTGCCTTCAGGATTATGTTGCATGGCATAAAATATGTTGATACATTATCTGATAAAATCACTTTTTTGCTGTGATACAAATTAATAGATTTATCATTTTTATCAGGTAATAAAAACAAACACCCTTCTGGGAAAGAGGACTTATCTTTGAATTAAGGCAATTAAAATTATGCCACTGAACCACACAGCCTTAGTCTTGTGAAGTTATTTAAAATTGCTTCTGGCCATATGAAATACATTTTTAATGAGTAACATAGAGGGATGGAAGTACTTAAGGATATAAAGACTCCTCGACTCCTTGGTAAACATCATTTTGAATCCCTTTTAAAGAATATACCACATCAAAAGTAATCTTATTATTCACTCTGATAGTAAAGTTTACTTCCACTGTTATCTCAGGCTTTTTAAAGTAGGAGCTTGTGGTATTCAAGAAAATTGTAGGAAACTATGGCCATTTTGTGCATATATGTATGCACAAAATATATATATATATATATATATATATATACTTTTTGTTTTACATACGTTTGGAAACACCTACTGCATATTTATTACAAGTCAATAAGATGATTTCCACTAGAAATGTGTCACAGCTTAATCTAATAATAATGCTTTCAATGTTTATTTAACTTTAGATTTCTTTCCTTATATGTTTGTCTAAATTTTTTTTTAAAATATGGTAAAAGCATCACACAAATAGTTATTTATCTAGAAAGGAATTACAGTTTCTTTTAGTTTAAAAGCTACACTATTTACTTGAGTCTCACTAATCTATATGCTCAGTTTTCTCCAGACTTTCTGCTTCTGTGCCACACCCCTTACCCCCCGTACACTCGTATGATGTGTCCATATATAATTTAAATATTTGACAGAATATTCCAATACAGACCACCTCTGTTTTTTCTTCTCTTTTGAATTTGATATGTCATAATTCTGGTCACTATCATATAGGAGTAATGCTGTAATTGTGAAAGTCAAAAATACATTTAAATGATAAAAAAAGCATTACTACAAATTAGTCATTTTGTGATGAAAAACTTTGTGCGTAGAAAATAATTTACTACAAATTAAATATTTAAAACATTTTCAGGGCCATAGTTACAGATGATCCTTGCATGCAGAACAATTTTGATGTATGCAAAGAACTTATTAATTGGTGTATTCCCAATTAGGAATGCTCTTAGCTTCTTGTGAATTTAGAAAATATTGTATCTTCAAAGAGAAATCTCAGAAGGAATTGCACTAAAACATTAACGAAAGGCATCCCCTAAATGGATGGGGACAAATAAGGGAAGGCAACAAAAGACAAATCTAGGAGCAAAAAAAGTTTAACAGATTATGATTTACAGTTGACTGTTAAAGAAGGAGGGGTGTTAATCTCTGTATAATTTACAGTTGGCTCTCTGTGTCCTTAGTTCATCCATATTTTCAGGTTTAGCCAACCACTGACCATATAGTATTGTTGTATTTACTCTGAAAAAATGTCTACATGGTATAAGTGGAATCATGTAGTTCAAACCCACATTGTTCAACTGTATTATGATTTAGTCCTTTGTAAAATGACTCTGTCACTCTTCTGCCAAGTGGATTCTAGTTCTTCCTTGGAATTTAGGAGTTTAGGCTTGATCAAGTGATTTGATCACGTGATTTGTGGCTAATGAGACATTTGTGAATGTGACAGAAGCAGAGACTAGGGAAATGCTTGCTCACTGATAGAATACAGCTGTGATATGAGAAAGTTCATACTAGCCTGTTAGAGGTTGGATACATGTGGCCCAATTGCTCCAGTTCCCCAGCCAAATGCCAGCTATGTACCAACAGAACAGAACTGCATGAGTGAACCACAGTGAGAGCAGCCAAAGAATGCCCAGCTGAGCCCAGGTTATATTTCCCAACCACAGGATCATGACCTAATAAATGTTTATTGTATTCAGACACTAGTTTTGGGATTGTTTTCTATACAACAAAAGCTAAATAATATAGAGTCTTTTTTTTCTTTGTCTTATCTGTATTAAATTGAATTCAGTAAGAATCAGAGGACAGTGAAGTCTTCTGAAAGTCATCCAATATTTTGATTTGCCTTCAGGAATTCCTTCACTCATAACTATGCCTGGACAAATTTGAATCATATTTCTCAGAGATATTACATAAAGAATCTTAGGGAAAAATGGGAATATGCTTTGAGAAAAAAATCTTTTCCAATTGATTAAAAAAGTAGCCTATATAGTATTTTAAAAATTGCTATCCACTCTAAGAGCAGAGAGACTAGGAAGAATAATCAGAGTAAAAAATCTGCAGTACTGCTAAACTAAGAAATAGATAGCAAAATAAAATGCAGTTAAAATTACAACTTAGGGCAGAAATAAAATCACCTTTTTGGAAACACAGATAGCTGGTAAATGGAAATACCTGATAAGTAAAAAATACCAAAAGAGACCTAAGCAAACACAGTGCACAGTATATCAGACTCTTCAACAGCAATAAAAATAAAAAAATAACAAAAAAAGTCCAACAAATGGGGTAGTTGACCCTGACTTGTGGAATAAATTTTTCTACTTGATTTTGATATTGATTTCAAATGCAGATTCATGAACAGGCAAATTGGAGGGGGTTAGGAAAAGTTTCTCAAATACAATTAAGGAACTGAGGTACTCATTTATGAAGAACTAAAGGATATGAATGTAAAGATCTAAAGGTAAGTGGATGAAAATAGTAGAGTAGTATTTAAACCCCTGAAAGGCATAGGAATAGTTTTTTAAAAGATTTTCTTTTTCATTTCAGTACTTTGAATTCTTTGAAAACTTCAATCCAGATTATATTGTATTATAAAATAAACATGTTTTGGATATTCCTGAAAGTATGCTACACAGAAAAGGAAACTTAATAAAATACATCATTGTTCACCAAAAATGGAGAGAAAGATTATATACTTAAAATTATAAACTTGGAGTGGTTGGAGATGATAATAATAATGGATTATCATTTTTGATTAAGGCACAAAATAAGTTATGTAGATGCTGCTATTATATACATTTATTGTCACAATGTATTTCCCCAAAGATTTATAATTATGTTACAGCACACATATAAATTAAAACCAAATAAATTAGAAGTACAATATCAAAACATGATGTACCACAAATCTTAATTGTTGCAATAAAACATTAAATTTATCTATGAGAGCTCTTTTATCCAAAACATTTCAGCAATGCCAGATTATAAATTTTGTAGTCAGATGAGGAGAGTCTGTTCATCAGAAAAGATAAACAAAATAATGATGAAGTCAGAAAGAAAATCCAGAAAGTTCCTTATGCCTCCTCTGCATTTCTGTTTCTGGTTTTATTGGAGTTTTACTCTAACATCTTAGGAAAACTACTTAGCATTCTCAGCCTCGTTTTACTGGCCTGAACAAAGACAGTTATTGGAGATATTTTACCTCAGGCAGATGTTTTTGGGTAGTTCCTTGATGCTATAACTTGAACTCCAGTGAGAACTGTTCTTACTCAAGTTAATAAAATATCCTTATTTGCAATGTGTCATGCAATACTTTTTATTATTTATTTTCCACAATAACAGCAGAGGGAACTTTTAAGCTCAAATACCACTGTGATAAATATTATATCATGTAAGTCTACAGGGGAAAAGTTAGAAATAGCAGAACTTGGGAGGGAGAAATTAGAAATCCCACTGTAATTTTGGTTACAGATGATAAATTATGTTTCATCTGAATAGGTACAGAAAACATATTTTGGCAATTAGAATACTCTGAAAATCTGACTAGTGTACTTAGAAACCAAAAAATATCAATTTAGAAAAAGTATATGAACAATAAGAGCCTTATTAATATTTCTCAATTTGCCATTACTGACCACTTTTTGTTATGAGGATTTACGATAGGTTTATGTTCTGACTTGACATTGGGAAATGTCATTTAGAGCAGTGACAAGTGCTTCCACAGGGTCTGTGCCTCTCAATCAAGGGAATGACATCATTCTTATACAATCAACTTGCTCATAGTTGCTTGCCAGTTTCCCTGCCATCTTTTCACTGTCATGATCATCATTATGAGTTATAAGCCTCTTAATAATAATTTGAATGACCTCAATTTCTCTCCACATTCTCCTTTAGTGTGTGATATGTTCATTTTACTTTTTAACATCTTTCACATTTTAGCAAAGTAGTCATTTAAAATGCATGCAGAGCTAGAAAGTAAATTACTAGGGTAAAGGGCATTTCAAGATGATTGAAAATATGCCCCATGAGCTGTTGCTTTTTCTATTTCACAGTTAGAGTTACTGAAAAGGTGTTAGAAATGAGATTTCACAAGTAAATATATATATGTACTGTATAATTTTTCTGTTTCAATATACCTTCCTTTAATGTTTTTAGATCATCCTCAATATGATAAAAGCTGAAATAAATAATACCATCTATTATTGCAAAATTTAATACCTTAACTTAGTTGAAGTTTTATATTTAAGATTTCACCGAAAATTTCAGACCTTTTTCATGGGTTGCTGATATCCTTCAATTCCTTTTTTTATGATGACAATTAATTTCATGTGCATTTTTCCATATGTTACATGAATATATATCTCAGTGCTACTTGGTACAGCTGGAATTTTTGTTAAGATAGAGCAAGAATTTAGAATGTGAAGAAGCAAAATTTATCCAGCCATGACCAGGGAACATAACAGTTGACCACTGTTATAATACTGTGGAATTTGTCAATGACCATATAATTTTAATACTTTGATATTGTTACCTATCCCTTTTTTCTTTGAATATTTTGTTCTGCAAGCTTAATACAATATTTTCATAGATGTTTTTAATTTCCTTTTGTTTGTTATAAGTTGAGCTTTTTGCAAAGTATGATTCCCTCCATTTCTCAAACGGTAAATTTTGAATACCGTCTATGAAGAGGCAAAATAATAATTTAGACCTGATAAAATGTCCCAGAATTTAATTAATCTATTTTTAAATGAATATTTCATCCACTCCTTAGTAAGACCCATTTCTGGAACAGGCCTTTGAAAAAGTGAAACAAATACGGTATGAGAGATGTTGAGAAGGTCTCTACAGCAACCTTTGTATGCTATAGTTTAGTCATTTCTTCCTGAAAGCTCATCCTTTTGGTCTTAAAAGGATTCTGTTCAAAATTTAACTACCCAATATGATGTTTAATTCACATGTTTTATTAACTGGCAATTTCTTCCAAAGGAAACATAATTGTAACTCTTTTGACATATGAAAGGCATTCTTCCAAATATTGTCTCATTTAATTTGAATAACAACTTGGCATTATTTTACCCTTTTTGCAAAAGACCAGAATGATTCTCATAGTTAAAGTAACATATACATGTTCATCCAGTTAGAAATTGATAGAATTTGGTCAGTGGGAACCTTGTCTACTATACAGAAACGAAGTAGCAAGAGGGGTGTGGAAACCATGGGATGAGGAACACGGAGAATAGGATGCTACAAGAGATGTGAAAGGCTAAGAGGATTATGAGGAGAAGCTTTAAAATTATACCATTTGGCTCTGGTCCAGCATTGTGTCATAGGTGCAATCTCTGTTAATTCATCAGTATTATATTTTAACCTCGGGACATATAGCAAAAAGTATTACATTGCTGGAATCCAGAGTCCAGAGAGGAAATCTACATCAGACATTAAGCTGTCTTAGTAGGTTGCATGCAAAATTATCATAACTGATTTTAAATCTTCAGGTTTTTATTGTGACACACAATAAAATTTCTTATGACTATAGAAGACCCAGTAAATGTATTACTACCTATTAGCACACATTGTCAGATTGCCACATTGTACTTTAATATAAGGAAAAAAAGAAACATACAGTTCTCTATATAGATTTATACAACTTCTGGGCAGCAGACCTTATAGCAGATATAGCATTGCCCTCAGAATGATATGCCAGATAGTTTTATGTAAATAAATTAAAGTAAAAAAATGTGTATTAGAGTCTGAAATGAATTGGTGCGCTAAAAATCCGTCATATAGCTGTTTTGTTTAGACACCACTAAATTGACGCAAATTATAACAACTGTTAGGAACCACAGTTCTACTTGAGTCTAAATATTTTTTCTCTCACAAAAGGTCTTATAAGTTTGACATATTAACTGTTCTATTATATATTAACTGAAATATCACAATATATAGATTGCAGTGAATTTAACTTTATATAATTGAGACATTCTGTCTTCAGAGAATGGGGCTTATTATATTCTTTGTTGAAGGTACAAACATGTCTCTACCTCATTTTAAAAGAAGAAGTGTTTTTAACCTAGAGTCCATGAATGGACTTTTAGTCTCTTGAAATTTTATGCAAAAATTTGGATGCATGTGCCCAAGTGAATTTCTCTGAGAAAATCAGAAGAGGTCCATGATTTTTAAAGGGATTAGAACTACTCTTTATGCAAAAATTGTGTGAAAATAGCTGTAATTATTTTGGCTTTCCATTTGTTTAATTGGCAAGTTTTTTAAATTGATTTTCCCTTACATAGATATGTATTATCAATTTATATAACAATATATTTTGTCACTTCACAGAAAAAAGAGTAAATAGTATCCCATATCCTAAAAGTGATTAACAAGCTGTTTTAAAAATATAATTTAAAAAAAATCTGTATTTGTTATATATCCTCTAGAGATTAAATACATCGGTGTGATTAGGTTTTATTCATTATAAAGTGGATTTACTTTCCAACAATGAAATGCCATTTGTCAAGTCAAGATTCATTGTTCTTTAAAAAGATGGTGATAAGTTTCTTTAATATGTCTAATATAATTAGATTATACTTTAGTGCCAGGGGAAGGGAGGCTAGAGAGAGTCCAGTGAAATTTTAGAAGAGTAAACTTTACTTTTGTTTTCAGTTTTTGCAGAAACAGTTACTCTATAAAGGCATTTCTGGAGTCACTAGTAAAACCACACTTCAGAGTGGTCTTATCTCTGATTTTAGTCATGAGTGGTGGCAATTGCCCTTATATTTCAGAATAAATCTGAATTGCAACAGGGTACAAAATTAATCTTTCTGTTGATGGTCAATGTTTTACTTACACAATTACTTTGCAAGTTGAAATAATTCTTCTAGTTCTGCTCATCTTAGTTGTTATATACCCAAAATTTAATTTCCCTGGTCTTTTTTCTGTCCCTAACTCAGCTGACACTTTTAGAAATAATTCTCTCTCCCCAAAACTGATGGGTTAGAAATATGAAGAACAGATTAGAATAATAAGTGTTGCCCTCTTTATATTTTAATGATTATTTTGGTCCAATAAGTTATCAGTTGAGACAGTGAGAATTCTTAGTGAATTAAATGACTTACTTCCAATTTCCTAATTGCCATTTCAAATAACTAAGTGAATATCCATAGTCTTATTTTAGGCAGAGCTTCCTTGCCTGCCTACTTGCATTTCTCACAAGAATCCTATCCTAACAAATCTATTTCTTTCTTAAAATAAAATAAAACAAAATAAAATAAAATAAAATGTCCTATTTTAAAAGCCGCTAAACTCAGAATACTTGAAATGTCAACAGAAGAGAAATGAAAACATTTCTTCTCTCCTATCCATCTCTTTGATTTTTTTAGCACAAGAAGGCTTTGAATATATTTTAAAAGTTAAGGCACCCAGGCTTTGAAATAAGACAAACCATCTCATTAACTACAAATATTAAGTATGTTTTAGTCTAGCACAGAAAGTGGCTGAACATGTTGTCCACCGAATTGACGATGTCTTTTTTCCCAGAACCAAAGAATCAAACAGGATATGACCAAATTATCCTTTGAACTTTAGAAGTCCTCTTCTGTTAGAATTTTCTGTACTTAGTAAGGCAAAAATGACAGACTGCTTGTGGAACATTTTCAACATTCCCTAGAATGGAAAGAGAAATATAAAAACATATAGGCAAATTATGCTTTGGAATTGTTTGAAAGATGAGAAAAATATAGGAATAAAATATATGTAGAATACACTGTACATTTCAATTTTATTTTCCTTATATGTAATATTTTAGGAAGTAATAGTTTTGTTGCTTTTTATTATTTTGAGGGCTTTGGGGGTTATTATTGTCATTTGTATTATGAGTCCTCAGTGGAAAAATACTTTATATTCATAACAAATAAGATAATAATTAAATTGGCATAAGCTAATTACATTAAGTACTAGTTAATACATTGACTTGACCTGTTTAGTGTATACAATGACCTCGGAGTTACATGCTATTACTAATCTTGTTTTAAAAAAAAGAAAACTGAGGCTGATGGTCATCAGCTATTAAACTCTCAATACAGACTTTGATTTGATTCCAGGCAATATGGATTTAGACCACAGGCCCTTAAGCATTAGAACCATTAGGCTGTACTACTTCTCAATATGTAATTAGATTAATTAAATTTGACAAATAAATTAAGTATTTATTTACAATTATTTTGTTAGAAGCAAAATATTTACACATTATCTATATTTCTCCTGATTAATATTGTAAATGAATGCACAAAAGGAATGTCTGTATTTTTACATTAATGACATGTTGAAATGCAATTATTTTAGAAATATTGGGTTAATAAAACGTTATTAAATTTCACATTTCTTTTAACTTTTATTATTAAGATATTAATTCTTAAAATTGTACATTATTTACATTACATCTCTACAGAACATTGCCATTATAGACAAATTTACATCACTTCTTCAACTTCTTTATATACATGAGCTTATGTCACCATCATCTCAATTGAATAATGCTAACATATGCCATAGCTATTTATTTTTAAAGCATTTCATTCCCAACAAGGTGGACTGTGGAATATTAGAACTGAATGTGTTGTCAGGAAAAAGGTAACAGACACTTGTTCAGGTATAAAAACAAACAAAACTTCATAAACATTTTAAACAGGTCTTTCCAAAGATAAGTATTTTATCACAATTCTAAGAAAACTGATGGAGTTTTTCCAATTGTCAAATTTTAATTCATGCTAAAATTCATATTAAATTGTGTGTGTTGGTAAACAGAATCTAGATTGTTGAATTCTATTTATTTGTAAAATTTAAATATCAGAAAAAAAGCCACATTTCCTAAAATATTCTTAGCAAAGCTAAACATATGACTTTAATGATTTTGCTCATGACTAAAACTGGTCTGTAGTTTTCCTATTTTGTAATATCGTTGTCTGGTTTTAGTATCAGAGTAATGCTGGCTTCATAGAATGAATTCAGAAGTAGTCCATAGCTTTCAATTTTCTGAAAGAATTTGTGTAGAGCTGGTATCATTTCACCTTTAAACATTTGGTGAAATTCACCACTGACTTTTCTTTGTGGAAAGAACTTCATAATTTTTAAAAAATTATACAATCAATTTGAGCTATTTGGGTGATCTATTTCCTAAGTGAGCTTTGGCAATTTGTGCTTTGCATTTAAATTGGTGAATCAATTGACAAAAATTTGTACTAATCCCCTTTCATCCTTTTTACCTGTGGAATATGAAGTAGGATTAAATCCGTCATTTTTGATATTGATAGTTTGTATCTTCTTTAAGTGATCAGTCTGGCTAGATTTTAGGATAATTATTTAATTGTGGTATATTGTATTTTCATACTCATTCAGTAAAAAATACTTTCTAGTTTTCTTTTGATTTCTTCTTTGGCCCCTGAATTATGTAAAAATATGTTTTTCAGTTTCCAAATATTTGGGAATTTTCCAGATAGCTTTCTATTGTTGATTTGTGATTTAATTCTGTTGGAATAGATCACATAGTGTGTGTAATTTGAACTCCTTTAAACATTTTGAGACTTGTTTTATTATTTGACCAATACTTTAACATGATATATGTTGAATATAATTTTCTGCCAAAATAGCATGTATGTCTTTGTAATATAAAACAATTACATGTTTTGTTTATATTTATTGCCTTTTACTTATTTATTTTACATTTTAGTAACTGACATTGTCTTGCATTGATGTAAGTGTAGGAGAAACAGAGAGAGAAGGAGGAAGAGGACAAGGTAGAGAAAACAAGAAGAAGAATAGATTCAGGAAGAAGAGGGAATGAAAGAAAAATATAAATTTGGCCATTTGCAGGAGAAAAACACATGAGATTTTATTCCTGTTTCTCTCTAAAACACTCAGGGCTTAATATTTAAGCTGTATCTCATAAATCTAGTTTTGTTATTGAAGAAATCAAAGTTAGGGATGATCATACATAATCTCAATAGTAGGAAATTGTGAGATTTGATGGAAAAATTACTTTTAAATGTTTTTCTTGCTTATTCTATTAAATATATATACATATACATGTAGTTTAAAGGCTTTAGCGAAAGAGAAAGTTATTTAAATATTAAAATCATATCAGAATCCCAAATGATTGAAAGCATTCCATGTACTTAGTATGTAGCTATATATTATATCATGCTTTTTGTTAAGTTTTCAATATATTAGTAGTGTTTCAGCTTTTTCCAGGAATTTTAAGTAAGTCTAAATCTACACTGATCTATTCTGTATTACTAATTAATCATGAAATGCATATAAAAAGGCAATGATTTTAATGTCACATACTTCAAAAGGAATTAGAAAATATTTAAAAGTGTCAGTTGTAGAAGGTATGGAAAAGAATAAATTAGATGATATCTCATTAAAATATTTTAAATCTTCAAAACTAGTTATCTATCATCTATCTATCATCTATCTATCTATCTATCACCTATCTATCTATCTATCTATCTATCTATCTATCTATCTATCTACTGTATTCACATGGTTATTGCATTTTATGTAAACAAAAAATGTCAATTCTGTGTTTTACTTTACCAGGAATATTTGTTTGTTTATTTTTCTGCCATAACTCCACCTAGCCACTAACATTAAGCATAAGAAACCTGATTTTCTTTATAAGCATGTTATTCTTGAAACATTTAGTTGCAAGCAACTGAAATCTGTCTTTAGCAAAATTGAGATTTGAATACAATTGTGGTTACTAACAACTATGGGCTCATATTCATTGCCAAATCCCCTACCTCTAATCCATTTATGAAAAGTCAGAAGAGGTAACTATTTGACCTCTTGCCTTGTATATAAACCTTCAACCATGATAGAGGCAAGAAGGTGAATTAAGATTGACAAATTATTGATTACTTCTGTATACTTTGACTATCACTGTAAAGGAATGTGGTTGAGGAAATGGATCTGTAACTCGCTCTTTGGATAGGATGCTCTTTCCAGAAATAAGAGAAGTAGCTGGAGAAGGAACAACAAAAAAATAAAATAGATCTTCTGACGCCATTCACCTGCTGTTTAGCAAAAGTTCCAACATTTCTTTCCAGCTCTAGCCAGGAGTGAAAAATTATACTTCAAAACTTGCTTAGCATGTTTTTCTGTAAAAAAAAAAATAAAATAATAATGCTCCAAATTCCATGGAGGCAGAGAGTAGACTCTTTGGGTTCCTGGACCCAATCCCAATTCACTGTGTGTATGTATGCTTGGGGATTAAATATTCTCACAAAACATCAGCAAGGAGTCCCAGAATTCAGTTCAATCTGATGCTGTCTACTGGAAATACCATCAAATTCCATAGATTAAAGGTACATTTCTGTAAGACTGTCTGCCACTCCACCTACCATGCTCCACTTCAGACACCAGTCACAAGTTGAGGTTGTTGCCTCTACTTCAGACCAACTGGCTCTAAAGTCAGAGCTTCCCAGGACCACTCTCCTTCCTTGGGTTTGATTAATTTGCTAGAGCAGCTGTGAGAGCTCAGGAAACATTTTACTAACTAGAACATTGGTTTATTATAAAAGAACATAAATCAGGGTAGAAGAGATGCATAGGACAAGATGTGTGGAAAGGGCATGGAGCTTTCATGGCCTCTCCAAGCCTGCCACTCTCCCAGTACCTCCATGCAGTCACCAACTTGGAAGTTCCTGAAACCCTATCCTTTTGGAATTTTATGTACGCTTCATTACATAGAAATGGTTGATTAAATCATTGGCCATTGGTGATTGAACTTACCTCTAAAACTCCAGGGGGACAGGACTGGAAATTCTAATCCTCTAATCACACAGTTGGCAGTCCTGGCAACCAGCCCCAAGTTCTTAGGTGCTTTCCAAAATCACTCAACATAACAAAAGACACCTTTATTGCTCTTATCACTTAGGAAATTTCAAGAGTTTTAGGAGCTCTGTGTCAGAAACGTGGACTAAGGCCAAATATATATATTTATTTTAAATTAAAATGTCACATAGACTAAATGTATAAAGAAATACAATATAATGTAAAATGTTAGTGGTAACCCAACATAGAAGAAAAAAACAGTAATAAGCAAATGTGACTCTCACATTAAAGAAAACCACCCCCTTGGTCACCTGTGGGTAGTTTGTGTCTTTTCCCCTAAATTCTGGGCTATCTTTAAAGAAGGCTTAAATTTCCATTGCTCCTAGAATTTCCAGGAAGAAAATATAATTTACTTGTACTATTTTCCCTCTAAAGGACCTGTTTTTTAAGGAGAAAAGAGATTTTTTTGTTGAATAAGAACATCTATCATAGTTTAAACAAAGTCCTAGAAATGACAGTTACCTTATTTAGATAAGGTTACACATTACAGATTCCTTTCTCCCTACTTTTTCTTATGTAGAGAGATCTATATAGAGATAAAGTTACTCTATCAGACCAAGTAAGTATCAAACACAGGCCTCGTCTTCTGAGTTTTACATTCCATATCCCCTTGAATTCATCTTTAGCTATTTTAAGGACATTTGAAGTGGATTTCTGGTTTCTGTTGGTTACACTGAGTGATAATGCTGACTGAAATTATTTTTTGGTGAAAGGTTATTGGCAGAAATTGTAGTGCTTCTGAAATGCTGCCACAGGCTGTTAAGAATCTGGATTAAAAAAGAATGAGATAGCTCAGAATATCAGTGTTCACTGTTTAAAATGTGCTTTAAATCTTTCTAAAGTTCTAATTCACAATTTTATGTATGGCATGGGGATATCTCATTCATGGTGTTTTAATCCTTGTATAGTTCCTTTATTTGAAGCAAAACAAAAACAAACAAAAAATTCAACAATTAATCAGTTAATGAAACAGGATGTTCGTGATCATTTCTCTCCTTACTTGGAAGTCAATTGTTCAAGTTGATATGATCCTAAGAATTGAAAATAATTTAGTCAAATAAATATTTAAGCCTTGTAAGATATAAAGTAAAAGCAAAACTGATTTCTGGCAAAATTATAAATGGAGCAAAAATGTGTGTATATATTTACATAATAAGAAATTATTTTCCTTTTATTAAAGAAATGGTGCTGTGTACAGTACTTGAGAGATAGAACATCTTTATGTTTAGATGGTTACCAATGCGGTCTGCTTAAGGACTACTAAAAGATATGTCAGATCCCATATGACAGCCTCCCCTGGACAGTCTCATTGTCACTGAATAGTCATTTTCTAATTCTCTTTAAAGTGTATGGATCCTACATGGGACACTGACAGTGGGTTTTAGTATAAATACCTGAGGTTTACAAAAAGCGGTGTTTTGAAAGAAAGAACATATCACGCAGTTCAGTGAAAACATTCAGTTTTGGTTTTACAATGATTTATTGTTTTTTTATAATTATTTTCAGGTAGAATCATATAACCCTCTGCAACAATACCTCATTGTTTTAAAATCATCTCTTTTATTCCTATGACTTTATCCTCAATTATCTGCTTGTTGGGTTATTATTTATGTATTATCTAGGCTTTTTAACATTCCCATTCTGTCCTCTATAATTCTTTTAGGTATTAATCTTCATACAATATTTAAAATGAATTAGTAGTCACCACTGAGCTTGTTAGCATGACTTTTCCATTTCTTATTTTTAAATTTTAAGTAATTAGGTAATACATAGATTTCTGAAATCTATACTTTATCTTACTGTGTCAAAAACTTTTCGTTATACCAGCTGTCTCGGGTTTGAGAGTCGGTCTGTTGACTATGATAATATTTGCCAAAAACCTTGGCTTGTTGTTATGTGCTTTGGTCATGATTTCCCTTTGAACTTTGTACCTTGCTCCACTGTTTTCTGACATTAATAATGATTTATATAATTTTGAGATCAATATTAGTTTTTTCCTATTGAGACACTGATTTTTTTTTTGTGATGATGACTGAAGAATTTATTTAATCGTTAAGTCAAATGGACTGATGAAATTATATAACTCAAGAATCTTCTAATTGAAAATTTTATGAAATGCCTATTTTTCTCCAGCTAGGGAAAATTTCTAAAGCTATAACAATAAATGTATATATTTTCATTTTGCTGTATTCCATTACTTTTCATTATTCTCAAAATTTAGAGACATCAAATATTCATATGCTGCATGACTTTTTATTTCACTTCTTTGTATCATTTTCATTGCTCTAACCTTTTAATTTTTATCTAGCATATTGATTAGAATTATCTCAGTCACTCTTGTTCGAAATAATTTGATTTTTTGTGATGCCAGATCTGTTTATTCCCAATTTTAATTAATTAATCTATTTATTAATGATTTTTTCCAATTTACTTCATTTGGTCCTTAATCCCCCCCCTTTTTTTTCTGTCTTTTGTCCTTTTAGGGCCCCACCCGTGGCATATGGACGTTCCCAGGCTAGGGGTCTAATCGGAGCTGTTGCTGCCAGCCCACGCCAGAGACACAGCAACGCCAGATCCGAGCTGTGTCTGTGACCTACCCCACAGCTCATGGCAACGCCAGATCCTTAACCCACTGTGTGAGGCCAAGGATAGAACCCACATCCTCATGGTTCTTAGTCAGATTCGTTTCTGCTGTGCCATTACAGGAACTCATCCCCCTTCATTTTTTATACCTCTTTTATATTGAATTTAATATTTATTATTTTATAAATGAACAAAATTGTGACAATACTCTATAAAATTCCATAAGTTATACTTTTCTAGATTCTGAACTCTTTTGCATACTGATTGTGAATGTGTGTTTAATCTAGTGTGTGTTCAGAGTTATATAAACAATTAAAAATTTTTTTTCATCCTCAATGGCTTTTTCTTGACATTACATTTATTTTGATATAATGTGTAGGATTTGATTTTATTTTCACTGAATAAGAGGTCACTTTTTTCTCTTTATTCAACCTAGCCATCAGGACTGTAATAGTCTACCCACTTTTGTGTAATCTGAACTAATAGGGGATGGGGAAGTGGAGGAAGAGCACAGGGAGGGGAAGGATGAGAATAAATGTATATAATCTCTTCTGTGAAGTTACATAGATCATATCTAGGTTTAGTTCACTTAGTGTATGGATACCATTCCCACAATGAGATGCCCTTGGATTCTGAACCATCTCTACCTTTCAGTGGAGAGAAACTAGTTTCATTTTTTTTTCTATCATGCTGTCAGTTTCTGTTTTTAAATTATTTCTTCCTCCACATGTTAATTTTTAACACTACTAGATCTGAAAAAAAAAAAAAGACATGAGGGGACCCTAACACATTTTTATGTGATGCCAAATAGTTCTCCAAAGAGAATGTGCACGTTTCCACTCTCACTAAAAATATATTGTCCCCTATTCTAACAACACTCAGCACATCAGAACTTTTGCTTTGCAAATCTAATGGGGCTTCAGTAATATCACATTGTGGAATTAATGGGTTCTTTCTTGGTTACTAATAAATTTGAATATATTTAATATGTTTGTGGTCTATTTCTATATCCTCCTGTCAGAAATCCTTTCATAAATTATATGCATCGATCTTTGTGGTAGGTTAACTTTTTTCTTATTAATGTGTTGCATTTCTCAATATAGTATCGATATAGAAACACTTCACTTTTTTATATTCTTTAATGAATATGATTATTAATTGTGCTCAAATTTATCAACATTTTATTTATAATTTCTACATTTTGAATACTATTTAGGAAATCCTATTCTGAAGTTTATAATATATTCCTTTAAATCATAATTTTAAAAGTTTATACTTTTTTGAATTTAAGTAGTTAATCTGCTTGAAACATAGTAGAGGACAAGGATTATTTTCTCTTCTACATAGTTTAGTGGGTTGAATTTTGATCTGCTAAAATATATGGAAAATCCTTATCCTAGAACCTGGGAATGTGACCTTATTTGGAAAAGTTTATCCGCATGTGTGGTTAAGCTAAGGATCTTAAGATGAGATCATTCTAGACTGGTTTGATCCTTAAATTCAAAGATGTGTCTTCATAAGAGGAATGAAGGAAGAAAACACACAGAGGGGAAAACCATGTGAAATAGAAACAGAGATTGCAGTTCGGTTGTTGTAACCAAGAAACATCTGGAGTTCGGAGTTCCTGCTGAGGTGCGGTGGGTTAATTATCTGACTGCATTGGCTCAGGTCCCTGCATAGGTGTAGGTTCAATCCCCAGCTCAGCACAGTGCGTTAAAGGATCCAGTGTTGCTGCAGCTGTGGGGTAGATTACAGCTGCAATTCAGATTCAGTCTCTGGCCTGGGAACCTCTATATGCCACAAGTGCAGCAAGAAAACCAGAACAACAACAACAAACAAAAACAAAACAAAGCAAAAAAACACCTGGAGCAATAGGAGCTGGAAGAAGAAAGGAAGAATTGTCCTCTGGAGTTTTAAGAAAGACTGTGAGTTCCCATCGTGGCTCAGTGGTTAACGAATCCGACTAGGAACATGAGGTTGCGGGTTCGATCCCAGACCTTGCTCAGTGGGCTAAGGATCCGGCGTTCCCGTGAGCTGTGGTGTAGGCTGCAAACAGGGCTCGGATCCTGTGTTGTGGCTGTGGCTGTGGCTGTGGCGAAGGCCGGCAGCTACAGCTCCTGTTAGACCCCTAGCCTGGGAACCTCTATATGCCGCGGGTGCGGCCCCAGGTAAGGCAAAAAGACAGAAAAAGAAAGAAAGAAAGACTGTGGCTCTGCCAATACTTCTGTGATAGAATACAAGTCTCTTTTTAGCTACCAAGTTTGTGGTAATTGCTTATAGCAGCCATTAGAAACTCATAGAAACCTAATACCCCAACTTCATTTTTGTAAAGTCCACCTCTTCCTTATATTTATCTACAATTATCAAATATCAGGTTCCTTATTTTCATGAATCTGTTCCTATTCTGTCCAACACCCTCTAGCCTTCCTGTCTTATTTAAGTGTGGTAAAATGTAAGAAAAACTTATAATGTTTACACCCAGGGACACAGGTCCACCTAACGGCTGAAATTTAACCGTGATCATAAGATTATAGAAACTTCTGCTGTCTCATACCTTACCACTACATCAACATGACTTCACTATAACGACAGTGGATTACAAGTTAAAGAGCTACAAAAAACAGATTTTAAGTCAGATGTAGAGTAACCCAAAGTAAACAAAGAAGAAGAAAAAAAAACAGGGACGTTTGAGGAATTTTAAGTTTCTAGCATATGCTGCTACAGCAAACATTAAATACTGACAAATGTTAGCCAAATTAACATAAAAGACTCACACTAAAGCCCTATTTACTTCAGTTGCTATTACCCAATAGATAATATTCAGGTTTCAATGAAGGATTACGAAGTATGCTAAAAGGCAAAATATTGGCTGAAGAGAAAATGCAGTCATTAGAACTAGAATCAGGTACATTGCAGATGTTGGAATTACCAGATGGAAAATTATAAATATGATTAATGTGTTAAGGGAATTAGTGGAAAGAGTAGACAAAATGCAAGAAATGGGTAATGTTAGTAAAGAAAGGGAAAAACTTTAAGAAAGATTCAAAAGGAAATGCTAGAAATCAAAAACACTGTGGAAGAGATGAGGAGTTAAAATATTTAAAATAATACTGTTGGGTCATCATTAGACTAAACAAAATGAAGGAACGAATCAGTGAATTTGAGAGTTAACAAAACTTGCAAAATTTACATTCAAAGAGAAAAAAATGATAAAAAAGATTATAATATATTAGATATGTGTAACGTATATACATATATAATTTCAATATATATATTAAATTTTCAAACTGCAAATTACATAAAATTGCAATACACAAAGAAGAGAGAAAGTAGCAGAAGTAATATATTAAGTAAAAACGGAAGATATTGTTTCCAAAATAATGAGATCTAACCACAGATAGGACTTTCAGAGAAATCAATCCAAGATTTAAAAAAAAAAATTACAACAGGCATATCATATTCTAATTGCAAAGAATTAAAATAAACAAAAAACCTTTAAAATATTCAGTGTGGGGCATAGGAAGACACCATATCTAATGAGAAAAATGGTAAGAGTTATAGCATATTTTTCATTAGAAGCTATATAATCAAGAAGAAAGTGAAATAAAATATTTAAAATGTTGAAAGAAAAAAAATACCTACAGTCGTACATCCAATGAAATTACTCTTCAAAATGAAAGAAAAAAAAAACTGAGCAAAAATTTTAGGCAATTCATTGCTTTTAGACCTGTCATGAAAGAAACACTTAAAACTTCTCAAGAAGAAAGATAATGATATAAGTGAAAAACTGAGATATACAGAAAGAAAGGAAGACTTTCAAGGAAGGAATAAAGGAAGGTAGAATACTTTTATTTTTCTTATTCTCAATTAATCTAAAAGACACCTGTTTAAAATAATTATGCTAACTACTTATTGAATGACAATAGTACATGTATAAGTAAAAAAGAAAGGCAGTAACATCATAAAGGGTGGGAAAGGGAAATTTGGAATACTTTGTTTTAAGTTACCCGTATTACACATTAAGTGGAAAAGTGTTATTCGAAGGAGGACTTAGACCAGTTAAATGTATATTGCCAACTCTAGGGCAACTTCTTAAACATTACGAAAATATTTATATGCTATGAGAAGAGATGGAACACATAAAATGTTTAACCAAAACAGGAGAAGGCTGAAGAACATAGAAAGAACAGGTGTGATGAAAAAAAAAGTTGCATACATTGTAGCTATTATCCAACTATGTCTCTAATCACTTTAAATGTGAAAGGTTTAAATATACCAATTAAAAAAACAGAGATTGGGAGTTCAGATCATGGCTCAGAGGTAATGAACCCAACCAGTAACCATGAAGATGCGAGTCTGATCCCTGGTCTCACTCAGTGGGTTAAGGATCTGGCGTTGCTGTGAGCTGTGGTGTAGTTTGCAGATGTGACTTGGATCCTGCAATGGGGTGGCTCTGGTGTAGGCTGGCTGCTGAAGCTCCAATTTACCTCCTAGCCTGAGAACGCCCACATGTTGCAGGTGCAGCCCTAAAAAGCAAAGCAAAGCAAAACGAAACAAAACAAAAAAACAGAGATTATTAGAATGGATATAATTTAAGATGCAACTATTTTTTTTAAATATAAAGGTCCAGAGGAATTAAAGTTATGGGGAAAGATCTATTACTTCACATTAATCCAACATTAAAGATAACAAAGGAATAAATGAATACCTTCATGCCCACAATATTGATAATTTAGGTTAAATGAGCCAATTCTGTGAGACATAGACTACCAAAACTTTTAAAATTATGTAGATAATCTGAATAGTTTAAATTTATTAAAGATATAAAATAACTAATAAATATTGCTTTCTATTGCTGCTGTAACAACTACCATCAACTTAGTAGCATAGAGCAACACGAATTTGTGTTCTTAAAATTCTGGATGTGAGAAGTTTAAGAGGGTTCTTTAGGGCTGACTAAAATCTAGAGGGGACTCTCAATGGGGAGTTTTTTTTTTTTTCTGCCTTTTCCAGCTTCTAGAAGCAGATGGCAATTCTTGACTTAGAACCACCTTCAACTTCAAAACCAGCATGGCAACATAGTTTTCTGCCTTCGGCAAATCTGTAATAGAGAGAAACTTCCTCAACCTGACTATGAACATCTACAACAAACCTACTGCAGACATTATGCATCAAGGATGTTTTCTTCCACCACTGCTATTCCATATTATACTTTAGCTATTAGCTAGTGAAGTAAGATAAGCAAAGGAAATAAAAGATATACAGATTAGGAAGGGAGAAATAAAACTGTCTTTTTCACAGATGACATGATGTCCATCTATAAAATCCCATAGGATTGACAAAAAATTCTATAAATAATAATACAATTTAACAATGTTGTGAGAAATAAAATTTGAACATAGAATAGTGGTTGCCCAATGATGTCTATATCCTGCCCCCTGGAACCTGTTTTGTTACCTACATGTTATTTTCCATGACAAAAGCAACACTGAAGGTGTAACAAAGTGCACTATTAGTGTAAGATGTTAGTAATTCCGGAAACTGAGTGTGGCAAGTATGAGAACTCTTTGTACTGTCTTTGCAATTTTTCTGTAAACCTAAAACTGATCTAAAAAAATAAAGTGTATTTAAAAATAAATGTTTGGGAGTTGCTGCTGTGGCTAGCAGAAACAAATCTAACCAGTATCCATGAGGAAGCAGGTTCAATCCCTGGCTTCGCTCAGTGTGTTAAGGGTCCAGTGTTGCTTTGAGCTGTGGTATAGGTCACAGACACAGCTCTGATCTGGCATTGCTGTGACTGTAGCATAGGATGGCAGCTGCAGCTCCAATTTGATCCCTAGCCTGGGAACCTCCATGTGCTGTAGGTATGCCCCTAAAAAGACAGAAAATGAAAATAAAATTAAAAAAAAATAAATTTTTGGAGTTCCCTGATGAACTAGTGGGTTAAGGATCTGCTGTTGTCACTGCTGTGGTTTAGGATCAATCCCTGGCCTAGGAGCTTCCACATGCCACACGTATGGCCAAAAAAAAAAATTCTTTAGAACATTTTAATTCTAGTTATATATTTCTTTATCTTTATTGCATACAATTATCAATTTTTTCTTTTTAAGATACCACACATTTACTTTTATCTTTGCTTTTACTTATATTTCAACTTTTGACTTGAAATTACCTTTCTTTTGTTGATAATATATCATTTAGTATTTCCTTTAATGATAATCATACTTTCACTCTCTCAGATTTTTCTTCTCTGAAATGTATTTATGTCATTTTCATTTATGAATGTTTTTTTGTTGCATATAGCTTTTTATATTGTGATATATTTCTTTTAGAACATAAAACAAATTTCCACTCTTTTCTATGTTCTGCTGTTGTTGTAAAGCCAGCTCTGTCTAATTGTTACTTATTTGAAGATAATCTCTGCCTGCCCTGGGCTATTTTAAAATCTTTTGTTTTGGAGGTTTCAAATTGAAGGGGAAATATCTATTTACGGATTTCGTCTTAGATATCCTGAAAGGAAATTTTTTTGCCTTGATGAATCTCTAGCTTATTTTCTTTCCATTAGTTATGGACATTTTTCTGCCATTATCTCTTCAAATATTGCCTCTGGCCCATTGTTCTTTTTCTAATTATATGTGTTAGATTTTCTCATGTTATTCTTCCTGTTTCTTAACTTCTTTTTGTATGTATAATGCACACTAAGATTTTAAATACAGCTGATAATCAGTGTTAAATTAAAAACAACATTGTTGGAGTTCCTATTGTGGCTCAGCAGTTTAAGGATGCTATGATGTTTCCATGAGGATGTAGGCTTGATCCCTGCCCTTTCTCTGTAGGTTAAGGATCTGTTGTTGCCACAAGCTGTGCATTGTTTGCGGATGTGGATCAGATCCAGCATTGCCTTGGCTGTGGTGTAGGCCACAGCTGCAGCTCTGATTCAACCCCTGACCCAGTTACTTCCATATCCTGCAGGTGTGGTTGTAAAAAGAAGTAAATACATATTATTATCAAATTAATCATTATTGCTCAAAAATGGTCCCTCATTGACCAATATTTAGAAAATCAAATTTTCTGTTATTTAAGATTCTGGTTTAGTCACTGTATCTTTGTTAATTAGCCAATTAATCTCATTTATTTTTTCATTTGTTAAATTAAGGGGGGAAAAGTCCCAGAAATGCTGAATCACTGTATTATCTGTCAGGTCCATGAAGCTTGACCTTTTGATTAATTCAATAGATATTTACTGAGTAAATAACAGATCTTTTTCCATTATAGATTACTACAAGATACTGAATATAACTCCCTGGTGCTATATGGAAAGATCTTTTTTATCTATTTTATATATAATGTTGTGTTTCTGTTAATCCTAAACTCCTAATTTGTACCTCCCCCACCACTTCCCTTTTGGTAATCATAAATTTGTTTTCCATGTCTGTGAGTCCGTTTTGTTTTGTAAATAAATTCATTTGAATAATTTTTTTTAAGATTCCACTTATAAGTGATCTATGATATCTGTCTTTCTCTGACTTACTTCACTTAGTATTATAATCTTTAGGTCCATCCATGTTGCTGCAAATGGCATTATTACATCCTTTTTTAATGACTGAGTATTTTATGTGCATGCACACGCATGTGCGTTCATGTGCACACACACACACACACACACAAACACAAACATATATTCTTTATCCATTTATCAATGGGCATTTTGGTTGCTTCCATGTCTTGGGTATTCTAAATAGTGCCACTGTGAACATTGGTATGCCTGCAGCTTTCAAATTTTTGAGTTTTTCTCTTTTCTGGATATAGGGTGATTACTGGATTATATGGTAACTCTATTTTTAGCTTTTAAAGGTGACTCCATACTATATTCCATAGTGGCTGCATCAGTTTACATTGCCACCAACAGTGTAGGAGGGTGAAAGTTGAGAAAAGCATAGTATAAAAACTAAAAGAACATAACACAAAGAGATTACTCTGGTTTATTTCTTCCAACAGGGGGAAGTGAGAGAAGAGGTGTGAAGGTGTATGTGAGAACTCTCTGTACCTTCTGCTCAGTTTTTCTTTAATATATAGAACTGCTCAAAAATAAAGTATATTTTAAAATACATTTATTATTTCACAGTTTCTATGGGTTGGGAGTCTGAACACAGATTTGTTAGTTTGGTTTAAGGTCTCAGGAGAATGCAGTCAAGGAATTAGCAGACAGTCTTCTCATTTGGAAGATTCACTGAGGAAGATTCACTTCCATGCTTATTCAAATTGTTAACCAAATTCATTTTCTTGTGGAGGTTTGACTAAGAGCCGAGCTTCTTGTCAACTTTTGGCTGTTGGACTTTCTCAGCTTCTGTAGTCTAGTGGCAATTCCCTGAAGTCAGGTAGAATTTCTTATCATATTGGAATCTCCAACACAACCACTTACTTCTTAAGCCAGTAAAGGAGCCTTTAGAGTAGGTCTTCTAAGAAGACATAGTCTTGTATAATGTAAAATAATTATGACAGTGACATCCTGTCACTTTTGCAATATTCTGTTGTGTGAGAAGGAAATAATAGGTCTCATCCATATTACTAGGAAAGGGATTTTACAAGTTCGTGAATGCCAGATGTTGGGATCACAGACAAGGGTTAACCTCAGGATCTATTAGTTTTTAACCTCGTGTCAGTTGGCTTTTGCTTGGTTTCTTTGCAATCAATTTGTTTCTAATTGTACATAGACATAAATTAAGGATTATTGTATGTCTTGAGGGGAAATTTATAGACAGAATATTGAGCTCATTTCTCTACAGTATCCTTTCTTTATGATATTGAAACCTTATTTCCTGAGTTCCTTGGTAGCCCAGAAATCTGGTTTGTCTATCCAGCCAAAGATGGTCCTGGAATTGTATGTTACCTCATTGCAGTTATTATGTAAGCAAATGACTATGGATCTTTAGATTCTGACTCTGTTTCATGCTACATAATATCAAATACTAAGAGAGGGAAATTCAGTGGTGCAGGAAGCCTCATCTCAATGTCATTTCCTTCTGTAGTAAGGCAGAATAATGGCTATCCAAATAGAATATATTTCCTTATATGACAAAAGGGACTTGAAGATATGAATAAATGAGGGATGTGAGATTATTCTGGGCTATCTGAAGGGTCTCAGTGTAATCAGAAGGGTCCTTATAAGAGACAAGCAGGGATATCAGAGTCGGAGAAGATGTGAAGTCAGACTCAGAAGTTGGAGTGATATGGTTGCTGAAAATAGATTGTTACTCATGCAACATGGGTGGCCTCTAGAAACTGGAAAAGACAATGAAATAGGTTCTCCCCTAGGGCCTTCAGAACAAATACAGCTCTGCCAACACCTTGATTTTTAGAGATAAAAGACTCATTTTAGACTTTTTGTCTCCAAAACTATAACAGTATATTTGTGTCATTTTAAGTTTTAACATTCATGATCATTTATTACAGCATGAGAAATGTATATATAGTTTCTCCAGGATCTTGGCTCCTCAAGTCTTCTCTCTCTCCTTTTCCTCTTTCTTTCCATTCTTTATTCAGCTTTTTAGCTGTTCTCAGTAGAGAGTTAGTCAAATACAAGCTACTCCTTCACACCCGAAGTGGAAGTCTCGAATATACTCAATGTTCACAAATGATCCATCCCATAATTTTCAGTTTCCCCACTTTATCCAGCTACAAAGTGAAGATAATAGATACTTCACTAGGCGGCACTGTGGATTACACGGATTCTGTATTAAACTATAACAGCCATGAAGCATAGACGTATAAATGCTAAGAGGTTCATTTTGCAGATAGGCTCACAACAGTTGTTTCAAGGTTGGAAAATTAACGCAAAATGGGCATGTGTACATTTTGTTTTTGAAAGTTTTACTCTGTTTTGAATTATACAATATAAAACCAAAACACATATGCTTCCTGAGGAAATTTAAACATAACTAAATTACTGCCATGCACTTTCTAAGCTTTTTAACAAATGATGATTTAATTATTAAAACTGTAGAACTCTATACATATGAAAGTGATTTTACTTAATATCATTTTAATGCTAAATTAATTTTTATAGTACTGTACATTGAAAATTAGTAATTCATATGTAATTTAGTTTAGAACCAGAAAAAAATTGAATCATGAGAAGACAACAGTTCCCTGTCAAGCTAGGTAATAGAGAACTGATTATAATTGAAAGGAATACATTTATGGTTGGACATGGGGTGAAGACAGCCACATTTGAAATTATGTACATATGAAAAGATGGAAGGCAGGATATGCATAATCTGGCATCTAAATAACAAAATATGTGTAAAGTGTTTGAACATATCAGGAATTTTAAATGTTATTTATACACAGTAGTCATGGTAAATTTTTTTTAAAAAATTCTGTATCTAGACTCCTATTCAACATATTATATGTACATTTTCCTGTAATGTCTCTATTTTCTTCTCTCAATTGACTTATTTCCTTCTGCACCTTTTTATCTGATAAGGACATTTAACATTTTTCTTATAACAGAAATATGCAAAATAAACTATCCAAAGTTTTTTTTTTTTTTCTGTATTTTTGCCTTTATATAGAGCCGCACAAATGGCATATGGAGGTTCCCAGACTAGGGATCTAACAGGAGCTGTAGCTGCCGGCCTACGGCCAGAGCCACAGCAACACAGGATCCAAGCGCATCTGCGACCTACACCACAGCTCATGGCAATGCCGAATCCTTAACCCACTGAGCAAGGCCAGGGATCGAACCCGCAACCTCATGGTTCTTAGTCGGATTCGTTAACCACTGAGCCACGAAGGGAACTCCATATCCAAAGTTTTTTTCATGAACAGATTTTCATGCAAACAAAACACGCATACACATATACATTCACAAAGAGAGAAAGTGAGAGGGATAATAGGAAATGTTTATATTTTAGTTATTGCTAGAGATTACTTTTTTAAAATTATTTTTCCATTATATGACCTTTTGAAGAATACTCTCCAAACATATTTGTTACATATTCATGGCTACCACTGCCCCGAATAAGGAAAGTTCACTTATTTCTTTTTCCATATTTTTGTTGTATTGCATTTATCCGTACTCCAGTGTTCTTGTAACTGCATTCTTTCCAAATGCAAAATTCTATCAGATCATGCATCCTTTAGTATCAATGACTCAAATTTTAGTTGTATGTCTGATAATTCTTCACAAGGGCCAGTACATCAATTTGTCTCTGATTAATATCCTATTCATATAATGTATTATTTATATAATTTGAAAATTTCTTCCTGAAGTCTCCCATTTTGTTCCTTGATACAGACAACATGCCTATGATTAATGTGATGGCTATCACTTTAATTACAGATCTTTCTACTAAGGTCACTGTTATATTTTTAATAGAAGATTATACATTGATTCTTTTTTTTTAAGATTATGACTAAAGTTATTTAACTTGTAATTCCACCTATATAGGTGGGGGAAAATCTTGAATTTCATTGTATTACCAGTGAGGTTTAGTTTATGAACAAGGAATCTCTTTATATGTGCTGTTGTTGCCTGGCAACAACTGGAGAAAGCTATCTATGGAGCTAGTGAAAACACCAAGTACAGTATTGTCTGGTAAGGTCCATTATGTCCTATATTTTTTGATTCAGTTTGCAACACAGTTGACTTTCACAGCACAATTTCTAAATATGAGCAATAAGGTTTTGATTATTAAATTGCCATAAGCGTTATAATCTCTTCAGTTATATTTAGTTCCCTTTAATTCAGTGAAATAATGTGACTGTTGATTGAAAACATTGATTCTATGGTAATTCCATTTGCATTGCCATTTAGAAAGTTTAAGAACCGGATACAATGTCACATTGGAAAGTAAAATGACATTTGGAAATACCTTTTCATTAAATCATTAGAATTAGGGGGTCAAAGGAGACTTTAAGAGATTAATTAACTTATCTTTTTGCTGTCTGGTAGGAATAGGTATTTTATTCTATACAGACAAATATATATCGTTTTATACAGATTCTATGAAGAAGATGCATAATCTTGTATTACAATATAATATAATTCTAACAAAAATTTCACAGCTAACATCTTGTAATAACTAATCTAAAATTTAGAAATTTAAATTTTTTGCTCTCTCATATGTTTGTATTATGTATCATATATGCCCTCTTCCTGGAAGGTATAGGAAAAGCTTCATAGAAAACAGAATTTCTGAAATGTACCGAGAATGTAGTATGGCAAGAGTATTTACCAAGATCTATTTCTTCTTCTTCCTGGGCACACAGCTAGGTTATACTGCTAAACTCTGTTGAAGGCAGTGATGTAACCATGTCACCAAGCTGTTGACAACAGAATGAGAGCAAAAATTATATGGGCCAGATTTGGTCCATAAAACCATTCACATTCCTTTTCTCTCCACTGACAGGATGCAGATGTCCTGGGAAGTAATGAACTGAAAATGGCAGAACCACATGACTGAAGCAGACTAGGACTCTGAATTATCCTGTATAAAAAAGCTGTCTTCTAAGCATAGGTACCTATTTGGGATCTTCCCATGAACAAGAGCTAAACTATTGTGTGTTAAACTACTGGGGGTTTATCTAATACAACATTGTCTTAATGTGACCTTATCAATATCTATGGGAAAGATTTGGGCAGAAGAAACCTACACAGGGAGGATCAAGATAATAGAAGTGTTCAGCACAGCATGAGAATGAGGCAGAAAGCAGGAAAGCACAAGACATATGCATAGAGTCTCAGATGGTTTGAATATACTATTAGGCAGTTGTAGAGAATAATGGAAGATAATAGTATAAAATATATTGGAGCTGTCTTTTGGAAGGTGTCAAGTGCCAAGCTGAGGCCCTTGACATAATTTGGGAGGTAATAGGACAATAAAGGCTTATCAGCAAAGGAAAATACACAATTTTAATTGTAGTATAGGCTTATTAATCTAGCAGCTATAAATAACATGGATTGGAAGCAGGGGGTAATAACAATCTCAATAATACTCACTGTAAAGCCATATAATATAAACAAATTGAGCAAAGGAATAATGGTACTGCAGAGGTGAGGTTCCGAAATGTTGCAACTGATTAGAAGCTACAGAGGAAAATAACAATATTAATAACTATATAAACTGATGCTTATATTTTAATCATTTTATATGGGTTATCTCTCTTAATCTTCACAATAATCCTATAAAATATTGTTTTAACCCTTGTTCTACAGAAAGGATACCATTTAGAGAGGTTTAGCACACTCACGTAAGGTGCAAAGGAAACAACCAGGATTTGAAACAAACAATCTAATGTTAGACTCTTGGCTTATAATGAGTGTAATCTAAAATCCAGAATATGAGAAATGTGAAAAAGTATTTACAGATGTGTGAGAGAAAGATGTGGAAATTTAACTCATTTTTTGGTTTGTTTTGGTAAATTTTTATACTGATATAACTTTAAACTCACAAATTGCAAGAATAGTACAAGGAATTTCAATATAGCTTCACCTAAATTCACCAGCTATTTATACTACACATACACACACATATGCACACATACCCACTCTGTGCATGGAATGACTTTTGCCTATTTTTCATTTATTAAGACTGGAATGACTCTAGCACATTTACATATTGACACCAGAAGCCAACTGGAATTTGCAATTTGTGACTGACCTTTTGGAGAGAATTTAGGTCTAGAGATAATCGTATGGAATAAATTAGCATAGACAGAGATTAGTAAAATTGGTAAAAATCAATCAGATTTGTGGGTGAGAGAACAGAGAAAGAAAAGGACACTTCATTAGAAATAGGATAATCCTATGCAATAAATGTCGAAAGGAAAAATTACAGAGGTATAGTCATAGGTTAAAAATTTCAGAAAGATCAAGAGATCTAGGGAAAGGTTAAATTCAGTATTCAGAAGGTCTTCAGTGACCTTCACTATAGCATTTTGGGTAGCATACCAAGGAAGGAAACAAAATTATAAAGGTTAAGGGAATAGTCAGTGTCGAAAATTAAAATAAATGTAAGAAAAATGTTGCTCACATGTAAACAATTGTTTTATTTTCCCTTCTGTGATTTTGCTACTCATATTCTTTTCTTTCATATAGTATGGTTTACATCAAAATACTTTGGAGTGGGCAGGGAGTTTGGGGGTAGCAGAGTGCACAGCGGTGGACTTCCCAGTGTATTCATTCCTTCATTCTGCAAGGGACCAGCTCTAGGCAAAGGGAAGATTCATTTTTCTGGGAACACACACAAATCTCTGGATGCCCCATAATCCCTGGTGAGGGTAGTGTGCAGGCTGGCTTTGGGCTATTTTTATCAGGAGCACATTCACCCCTGCCTAAATGAGCAGGATAGGATTTGGCTCAAGCAATTTACTGCTTAGAAACTAAAGCGAAGAGTGGCAGTTTTTTTTTTTTTTTTTTTTAATGGCTGCACTTGTGGTATATGGAAGTTCCCAGGCCAGGGATTGAATCCCTGAGGAAATGACAAGTCCTTTAACTCACTGTGCTGGGCTGGGGACTGAACCAATGCCTCTGTAGCAACCAGAGCTGCACAGAGCAACAGATTCTTTTTCTCTTTTTAAGGCTGCACCTACTGCGTATGGAAGTTCCAGGCTAGGGGTCAAATCAGAAGTGCAGCTGCCTGCCGATACCACAGCCATAGCAACACAGAATCCGAACTGCGGCTACAACCTACACTGCACCTTGCAGTGATGCCAGATCCTTAAACCACTGAGCGAGGCCACGGATCTAACCTGCACCCTCATGGATACTGCTGAGGTTCTTAACCCGATGAGTCACAATGGGAACTCTGAGAGGGACAGATTCTTAACCCCCTGTGACACAGCAGGAGCTCTAAAAGCAGTATTTTTAATGAGCTATTTGGGATACACTGGGATATTTGCAACATATATGTAAACAAATGTGCGGATATATTCCATGAATATATCTATGCACATATGGGTAGGCAATAGACTTTATCTTGTATTTTGACTCCAATTTAGAGAAAACTTTTATTCTCTACAATCCTAGTCAGTGAATTCATTTATAACTTAGGAAAATAAATTCAATTTTATTAAAAAATATTTTTTACTAATGTTTAGTTGCCCTTTATAGATACACTTTGCCTGCATTGTATTGTCATAAGGGCTACTTCTTTGTAAATAAAAGCTGAATAATCTGGAAAATCTAATTTTCCTTCTCATATAAATATCAGAGCAAGAATCTGTAAGTCATCATCATCATATGCAATCAAATTTAAGTTGTTTCACTTCATCTAATTATGTTCTTTTGAAAGAATTCTTTATCTACGGTGTCCCCACAATCACAAGAATTAAAATTACTCTCTAAAAGTTTTCTGCTTCAGTTTTCTTATTTTTAAGTGGAACCATATACATGGTTAATTTCTAGGGTTGTTTCAAGATTAAACATCACATTTTGGAATAGTATTTTCTTCTATCTCCAACTCATGATAATCTTCTTCCTTTTTAAAATATCTAATTCAAAAGACATTTTAGGAGCTTCTGTTGTGGCTCAGTGGGTTCAGGACACCACAAAGTCTCTATGAGGACATGGGTTCAATCCCTGGCCTTGCTCAGTGGGTTAGGGATCCATTGTTGTCACAGGCTGAGGTGTAGATTGCAGATGAAGCTTGGGTCCTGCTTTGCTGTGGCTGTGGTGTAGGCCCACAGGAGCTCTGATTTGACCCCTAGCCTGGGAACTTCATGTGCCATGGGTATGGCTGTAACAAACAAACAAAACAAAATAAAGAAAAAAAAAGACATTTTAAATGAGCACTATCAAAAGCTCAAGAACGAGTTATCTACTAACCATATGGTAACACCAGTGATATCTGTCTTCACAT
Source organism: Catagonus wagneri (assembly GCA_004024745.2). NCBI lineage: Eukaryota > Metazoa > Chordata > Mammalia > Artiodactyla > Tayassuidae > Catagonus > Catagonus wagneri. The sequence goes on from PVHT020000143.1 coordinate 3,862,671, forward strand.
CCAGTGAAGTTTAATCCACTTTACAAAGAACTATCAGTTAAACATTATATTTATTTGAATTGACACATATATCATTTTTTCCTTCTCTGTGTACGTTAATCTCTCACAACCCTGATAATATGAAAAACACATTATAAAAATTATTTGTTATTCTTTATTTGTAGAGCAGTTATAATGACATTGAAGGGATCTTGGGCTATCATTTAAATTACCGCCATTGTTCTGGATGGAACCAGACCTATAAAGCAGTGGCGTCAGACTCTCTGATGGACCTGAGAGAAGGAGGAGGTGCCAGACACACACTCAGGAGCTAAGTCTCCTCTATGAAGACTTACATCAGGAGCTCTCCTATTAATGAAGGAAAAAATAGCAGTAACACCAAACAGTACATTGACCATGATAGGTCATCATTAGTTTTTAATAGATCATATAACTATTTCCTTAAAACTGTGGCCAGGGAAAGGGAATGCACCCTCAGTAGCTGACAATGTTTTCTCTCAACTTGGTCTTCCTTCTCTCTTTCTCCACTTTCTCTCTCACTCCCTTCCTTCCCTCTTGTTTATCTCTTCCTACTTCTCTTTCTCCCCATTTTCTATGAAAGAGGAATCCTAATATGAGCACCGAGCCTAAGCCACCTCTATGCTACAAATTGAGACAGGGACAGATTTTCTTGTTGATTCTGATTCTGTATGTCAGAGTATTTGCTATGACTATTAAATAATGAAACCCTAACAGATAAATTTTCATCGGAATAAAACTCTATATTATTCTCTATATTTTAAATGTATTTAACAAATATCAAAATTAATTGTGAACACATATTAGGGATACAGAAAACTTTACCAGTCATTAGTTGAAATTTTAATTTCAAATATATTTTAAACCACATTAAGTTTGTGAATAAGTTTTGTTATTCGATACCACTTGCAAATAAAAAGAGTTCTGGTAAATTAAAATATGTTAATATAAAATTTTGGTATATAATAATATATAATGTTATATTTGGATCATGAAAATATGTAAGGTATTATTGAACTCAGTGCAAAATGGCTATTTTCACACCATCAAACTATAGTTTGTTGAATTTTTTTAGAGTTTTAAACTCACAAAGTTCAGCATATTTATAGCATATTTACTTAAAAGAGGCAACTTATCTTGATAATATCATGTTAAAATTCTGCTAGCATTCCTTTCATGCAGAGACTCTCATTGGAATTAACATATGTCACAATTCAAAAACCTAAACAGAATTCTATTTAGATCTACTGGTTCTGAAGGAGAAAATGTTCAGGTGTTTATTTGTAGCACTTCTGGGAGAAATGCCAAACCTCTAGAACATCATTATTCTTGCAATTTTACATTCTCTTCCTAGAAATTTTTCTTTTGGAAAATGTACAATAATGTTAAAATGTTAGATAGTTAAATCATACATGGTTATATCTGTAATGATTTACTGATTGAGAAGAAAAGTAGATGAGCAGGTACACAGTAAACATTTAAAATAGAAGGTAAACGGATTTATTGTGCTTTCTTATTAGTATATATATTTATGGATGATTGTGCTGCCTTATGATTAAGATACAAATACTTAGATTGGTATTAATAATAACAAGAATAATAAAAATATTAAATCTGACTGTATAGCAGGTGTTTTACATCTATTTCCTGCTTTAATTTTCATAGAAGCCAAGCAGTGTAAGTATTAATATTTTAAAACTGAGAAAACAACCGTTGACAAGTTAAGTGATAAGTACAAGACAACTAATAAAACAACCTTTTATTTTTGTATCCCCTAATATTTATTTTTAAATATGGCCACACAATTCCTGGAAACTAAATTAAATCCATCCACAGCATGGTATAAATATTACCATTTTAAACTACAAGGCTTATCCGAAAGGATGAGGGGATTGAAGTTTCTAAACAGACTATCATTGAAGTGAATGGCAGTAAGGAATAAAGTAATCTGGGGTGAATTTCATAACTAGAAAAATGAAGAGAAATGAGGAAGAAGAAGCTTCAGTGAAACTGAAGAATGGATGTTTTAGAAGGCAGGACATGAAAGATTTGAGGCACTATAAAATTGTCTTTGTGTGCGTATTACCATGTGTGTTGGTGGGTATATGTAGCTCAAATCCCGAGTTGCCATGGTTGTCATCCCCAGTTGCTGTGGCTATGGTGTAGGTCTGTAGCTACAGCTCAGATTTGACCCCTAGCTTGGGAACTTCCATATGCTGCAAGTGCAGCCCTGAAAAACAGAAGAAAAAAATTTAAAAATCAGGTCTTCAAAAATTGTGCTCCTAAAAATAGTGTTCTTTTACTTGAGTATATAATCAGAAGATTTTTAGGCCTTGTAGTAGATTGAGCATTGGTAAATTAGTCTCATAATTATTAAGGTAGAAAAAAAATCCTTTCAAACCCATATTATATTAAAATTGACTTGTCATTTCATCTTCTTTGCTTGCACTTGAGTAAAGCCTTAATGAATGCATTTTGGAAATGGATTTCCCTAAAGAGCTATTCTCTCACTCATCTGTCACAGAAAAAAATGCAGAAAGATATTCAACTTAAAACATCTGCTTCACGCTGAAGATAAATTCAATCAAATCAGTTTTGCTTATTTATCTTCTTTTGCACATTTATCACATTTCTAAATAGAGCCCAAAGAACTAAGGATATTTTCTAATAAGACATTTTTCTCTTTATATGGTTTATAATTTCTAAACTGCTGTGAGTGTATGTGTGTGTGTACACCTGTGTACATAAATCTTTCACTAATGGATTATGGGAAATTTGTATATTGCAGGTGGCTTGATTTGCACATTGTTATGTCTTTGATTCAGGTAGTAATCATTAAAAAAACCCTTAAACTACTGCAATCAAAAAATAATTATTTCTTGACCTGCAACTATTCTTTTAATACTGTTGGTAAACGTGGCTCATGTTTTGTTCTTATTATGCTGCTCTTATTTCCAACATGCCCTCAAAGCAGTTTGATTCATTTTCCTTTTTTTTTGCTACTTTTCTTTTATTCTTTGAATACAGTTTTAAATGTAATCCAAAAAAACGTTTTAAGCACTCCAAAACAAGCAGTTTTTTTTTTAATACCAGGTTTAATAAACTTTATTCAATGCAGTATCTAGAGAAATAAATCTTTGGGAATGCCAGACGGTTGATGAACCATTGTGAAGGCATTAGCACCTGTTTTCACACATGTAAAGTGTCCCTGCATTGTGCTAAATTTGTTAAAAGCAAGAACAGTTATACATTCAAGCACGAAAAATATCCTTAGGAAATATCCAAAATGATCTTACTACCCAGGCATGGTTTTTTTTTCTACGAAGAAAATAATCTATAGATATGTTAGAATGTCCTTTATTTTTCAACATATAGAAAACATACAGTTTTTAGCATATACCTTTATTAGTCCAGGACAAAATGCTTTCTCATCCCGGAAAGGTTGTGAGAATCACAGCCCACGCCCTCTGCCTTCTGTAAAAACCAGGAGTTTATCTGATAACCAGGGTTCCCAGGATTATCTTTTCTGATTCCCGCTCCCACCCCTCCCCTCCAGGAACAGCAGGACTTATGGGATATCGCGACATCTTACTTCAGCTTCAGGGGAAGCTGTCCCTTTGAGTTGCAGCGCACTCAGAATTTGGCCTAGGTGCTGTGCCTTCCAGGTCTCAGCAACCGAACTGTTCTTAGTCTGCAACAGTGCAGACACCAAGACGGGCTAAGGCACCCTGGATGACGAAAACACCGTGGCGCCTATGGCATGTCCCTGCCACATCGCCACTGCCTGTCGGTGCCCTTCAGGCCTGGCCTTCCGCCTGGGGCTAGTGGGACCCCGCACCGCTCCCCTGACCAGCCAAGGCCAGAAAACTCTTGAGAGTCAAACTTCGCATGGCTCTTCTCTGAGGAGGAACCTGGGCTGTCTTGCTGTCACGGCTTTCGTTGTCACGCGAGGTGGGTGTTTGTCTCGAAAGTATCTGAGACTTGGGCACGTTTCTGATTTCTCTGTGGTCCCTGTGTACCTAGCAACCCGTCCTCTTGCCGCTTCTGTAGCATTTCCTCCACTTACCTATCGCTGCACACTCGAAGACGCGGAGTTTACCCAGAGGGCTCTGACTGAGCCCTGCCTGCTTTCCTTAGCAAGGGCCCAGTCACCCACTCAGACCACAGCCCAGCCCCTGGGCCACCCTCATGGTTTCAAAGGTGAAAAGGTAGCATGATGAATCTTAAAATAGTAACTGAACCAGTAATGACAAAACAAACAGAACCAGATATAGGCATATCATATTCGAACTGCAAAACGGAAGAAAAGAGTATCTTAAAATAAACCAGAAGATAAAACATTTAATCTTACTGGAACAAAGTTGAAAAGTATAGTGAATTTACCATAAACCATTTAAGCAAAAAACAATAGTGGAGTGAAGTATTTACGTATAGATGAAGCATAGGGACTTTTTTAGGGTAGTGAAGATATTTTATATGATACTATTGAGGTAAATATTTGACACTTGTATTTGTATTTGTCAAAATCCATAGAAATTCACAAGGAAAATAATCTGTATTGTATGTAAATTTAAAAAAATAATTTAGGGGCTAGGATCCCCAGGATGGGATGCAGAATGTAGGAAAATAAATCAGCTATATTACAGATATACCAAACAACTGATTGGAGGGATGGAGAAAATAATGTGGACCTAGTAATTTTGGACGTTGAGTGAAATATAAAACTAAAAACATAACAACTGTACATAAGCTTTGTACTTTAATTGACAAAGTAATTTTCCATGGGGTAGGGGTTATTGCTGCTGCTGCTATACATGTATACTAGAACTGAATAATTAAGTTCATGAAAGGGGGATATGCAGAACCAGGTTTCTCACTGTTGGACTGGAAGTTTATAGAGAAGTAGGGAAGGAAGTTAGAATAATCTGTGTGGTAATGGATTAGAATTGGAGATAGTGTGACGTCATATTTAGATGATTTCATATAAAATAATCATAGATGTCTATATACATGGGTTACTATTTGTACATGTAATTCCTTGTTCTTTCCACAAAGAGGGCCAAAAATAACACTTGAGAGCTTAGCACACCAGCTCCCAGATATTGGTTTCTTATGCTGTTCTCCACGAAAAGAAACTAGGCTCTGTGAGAAATCGCACTTCTAGAATAGGAGCAGGAAATACATGCAATGAACCCAGAGCACCTTAAAACATGTCAAGAAGTACTCTGAAAACAGTGCCACCACGGTGATGGGAGTATGTCAGAGGGATTCAAGTACCAACTGAAGGAACTCCCAAAGGCCAAAGATGGACAAATTTGAGCAAGAAAAACAGTATTAGATTACAAATTATAGTATAAAATCAATATTGTAGTTCCCCTTGTGGCTCAATGGTTATGCACCTGACTAGTATCCATGAGGATACATGTTTGATACCCAGCACCGCTCAGTGGGTTGGGGATCCAGTGTTGCTGTGAGCTGCAATAGGTGTAGTTTGCAGAAACAGCTCAGAATGGCGTTGTTGTGGCTGTGGCATAGGCCGGCAGCTAAGGATCTGATTCTACTCCTAGCCTGGGAACTTCCATATGCTGTAGGTGTGGCCCTAAAAAGCAAAAAAAAAAGAAAAGAAAAGAAAAAGAAAACAAAAAAAACAAACCAAAAAACCCTCCAAAACTGTAAGTCCACATTCAAATAATAAATGATTTAAGTAAATAAATGAGAGTAAAAGAACAGGAAAATCTTCCTTGAAGAGGAATTCCAGATAATTTACATAGATGCCTTTTAAGTCTAGGCAGTGCCTAGTGACTTCCTTCCAAATAGTATCTGTAAAAAGAAGGGAGGGGCAGTACTTTACAGTGAAGAAATTTGACAAACACTACTTTAGCGAGGTGATCAAGGTCAACATCAGCCTTTATAAATCATGTTGATGAAATTTCACCTGATTTAATAAGAAGGCTCTGTAGCTTTCCTTCTCCAAACCCATAACCCCTATATAATCATAAGGAAAACATCAAATTTCAGTCAAGGTGTGGACAACAAAATACCTGACCAGTATTCCTCAAAATTGCAATCCAAACATGGATAGTCAATGAAACTCTGACAGCAAAGAAGAGATATGAAAACTAAATGTAATTTGGTATCCTGAGTGGGATCCTGATTATAGAACATTACGTGAAAACTAAGGAAATCTGAATGAAGTGTGGACTTTGGTTAATAAGTGTAATGGTTAATTTTATGTGTTTATTTGACTAGGCTGTGGGATGCCCATTTGGTCAAATGCTATTCTGAATGAGTCTATGAGGTTGTTTCTGGATGAAATTAACATTTGATTCTGTAGACTGAATAAAGCAGATTGTCCTCCCTAAAGTAGATGGGCCTTATCTGGTTGAAAACTTGAAAACAAAAAGGCTGAGTAAGAGGTAACTTCTCCTTACTGACTGTTTGAGCTGGGATCTTGGACTCAGCTGAAACATCTGTTCAGCTGATGTTCAGCTGTTCAGCTGATGTTCAGCTGATGGTCTGGGGTCTGTAGACTTTGGGACTAGAAATTGTACATGTCTCTCCTGTTTTTTAGGTCTTCAGACTCAGGCTGGAACTACACAGCAGTGTTCTTGAGTCTACAGCTTTCCTACTGCAGATTTTGGGACTTCTGAGCCTCCATAATTTTGTGAGTTGATTTCTTATAATAAATCTCTTTATATAGTCTCTGGAGAACCCTAACTAATACAATAAGTATATATCAATATTGGCTTATTAAATGATAATAAAGGTAAGATGTAGATCTTGGGATTCCAGGTGAGGTATATGAAGAGTCAGGCTTTGTACTGTCTTTGCAATAATTTCTGTAAATCTAAAACTATTCTAAAGTAATAATTTTATTTAAAAAAGGAGGTAACTTCAGATTTTGAGCCTGCATAAATAAATGGTTGTGACTTTCCTAGAATTTGAGGAGTTATTTTTTTAAATTACGATATACGGAATATATTTTTCTCTATATTTGTATATGTTTTAAGTATATATTGAATGCTCTATATATTTTCTGTTTGTTTTTTTGAGAAATCTTAAAATTAAATGGTGGCTTTATTAAAAATAATTAACTCATCTCAATTAACATAACATATAAATAGTTTTTTTCCTTCATATAGATATTTCTAAATTTATGTTTTGATATTCAGTTTTATCTAGTGGGTAGTTTAAAAATCTTCCTCAAATTATTTTGAAGAGGTTAGGGTACCAAGCAAAAATAAATAATATTAATTAAGGAAAGGAAATTGGGTTCATTCAGGTTTCAATTTTTATGTAGCTGAATGTCATATAGCATTAATTTTTCATATTGACAGCAGTTTTACTGCTGTGATATTTCTGTATAAGAAGAGGTGAGAAACATTTACGAGATGTAAATTGGTTTATGGTCTGATGGTAGGAATATTCTTTTTGTTTGTTTGTTTGGAAAACTTATTACAAAGTTATTTAGAAACTCATTCATTAACAGTTTAGGCTTGTGTATATGAGTAATTTAAGCCTTAAAAAATAAAGTAGATTTAAAAGAAGACTCTAACTCTACTCATCCTGCCTAATTAAGTGGTGCCATTATATCCTTGTGAGATAGACCTGTTAGGTAACAATTTGAAAGGGAAACAATTGAAGTACTTTGACTCCAGATCCTAGACTTATGATGGCACTGACAATGTAAGGCACAACCCTCCCCCCTCCCCGCCCCAACTGATTTAGTCCTAGTTGTATGAGGTTGTCTCAGCAGCAGTTTCTAACCTGTATCTGAAACTCCAGTTTGTCTGCTTCACTTAGTAGCGGCTTCACTGCACATGGTCAGACTTTTACTCAGCTCTAAGGGTCTGTAAGTCATTGCTGCTTTGCTACTCTCGCAACCAGGATAGGAAAGAAATAATATCCCTTTATGCAGTTGTTATATACCCAATTTGAGATAAGTTGCTAAGGGACTGGGTCTCAAGATATGAAACTGATACTTTACTTTGTGTTCTGTATCACTAGGCATCATTGTTCCAGAAACTTCATAATCTCCCACCTTTTGATAAATTTCGTTTCACTTTGGGATATTCTCCAGAGAATTTTGGCATTGCCTAAGGGAATTCCCCACCTTTTCCCCAGAGCTTGTGCTTTCTTTGATATCTCTGATTCTGAGATAAACAGACAAATATGATTTCTTTCTCCCACTTAAAACTTTCCATCATGAACCAACAAAGAATATGAGTAAAACAACAAAATCATCCGTATTTTGCATTATTCTTTGATATGGGCATCAAAAAAACTTTCTTTAGTTTAAAAATGTTATAGCAACAGGAAGTATCCTAGACACATTAATTACCACCCAAAAGAAATGATGTGCAAATACAGGACTTTGCATGAAAAAAACATAAATTTTTTATTGGGGGGGGAATTCTCTGTGATATTTCCACATGCTTGTGACAAGCTTTTGCTCTGTTCTATCTTTTCAAGTATGCTTTTTTTTTTTACAACAGCCTTGGAAACTGGAGCAGAGAACAGATTTGTTTACTGACCTGCAAAGTAAATATAATATCTGCCTCTGCTGGGAGGGTTAACTGGGGTTGGTGGTCTTCTTAAAAGATGAGGGCTTTCCTAAGCTTGGGGGTCCTCAGCTTTGATACGAACCCACTGTGTGCACTGCATCCATACAAGCTGTAGAGCAAAGAGAGAACCCTTGTGAACCTGAAACTTCTGATGTCTTTTGTGTAATGAGTACTAACATCCTTTGTCTCTAACACAGAAATCCTTGTCCATCTATGTCACTATGTTAACTGGTAGTGTTTTTTTTTTCCCCCCCCCTCTCCCTGTACCTGCAGCATGTGGAAGTTCCTGGGCCAGGGATAGCAACCATACCCCAGCAGCGACCCAGGCCGCTGCAGTGACCATGCAGGATCCTTAACTCACTGTGCCACAGGAGAACTCCATAACTGGTTAGTTTGAAATAGGGTAAAATCTCAAATCTTTTGCAATTTCTGACAATGTTTATGGGTTAAGCTACTCATATTTCAGGCTTTGCATAATTCTTCAACTTAGATTAATCTGTCTTAATAAACACTCACAGGGATCTTAAGTTCAGTATGTCACAAATTGAACTAATTTTTGTTTCCCTAAACCATCCTTTCTTCACATGTTCCCTATTCCAGTAAATGTTACTATGAATTACCAAAAGTAGAAACTTGAGAGTGATCAAACTCCACTCTATCAATTACTGTCTTACTCCTGACACTGTACCCATAAACCAGACCATTTTC
>PVHT020000143.1:3872960-3910553 GCA_004024745.2 Catagonus wagneri
GAGCTGTGGCCACTGGCCTGCGCCGCAGCCACAGCAACGCAGGATCCGAGCCGCGTCTGCAACCTACACCACAGCTCACGGCAACGCCGGATCGTTAACCCACTGAGCAAGGGCAGGGATCGAACCCGCAACCTCATGGTTCCTAGTCGGATTCGTTAACCACTGCGCCACGACGGGAACTCCTTAATTTCCTGATTTAAAACCTTGCAGTGACTTCTGTAAAATCAAAATAGCTCAACTTGTCTTCTAATTTTACTGTTTCTACACCTGGCCTTTTTGTTCAGTCCCACTGTTTATTCTTCTCTTTCATGAACTCTTAGCTCCAGTTGTAGTAAACTTCTTCAAATGATTCCTTCGTGTTTTCTGTTTATCCCATGTCACCTGGCCATGCTCTTCCCTTGGTTGGAACATTTTCCTTTTTTTTTTTGTGGCCATGTCATGCAACAGCTTGATGTGGGATTTCAATTCCCAGATGGATTGAATTCCTGCCACAGTGGTGAAAGTGCACCAAATCCTAACCACTAGACCACCAGGGAAATACAGGAACGTTTTCTTTTCCATTTTTTATCTGCCTAAAATGGTTGTGGACAATACAAAACACTGAAGAATCCTCCCTCCTTCCCAACATAGATAATGTTAATAAGACCTAATTAAAACTGATGTTTCTAGAATTAATACATTCAGAGATTTGTAGAATTTATTTTCTCAAAATAGGCATCAACTTATATGGAAACTAAAAAAAAAAAATCACGCTTTTACTAAGCTGATGAGATAAGCATTTGTGTGCATGTATCAGTGTGTGTTTTATGAATTCCTAGCCGTGAGGTTAGAATTCATTTTGAAGGTAAATAAAATTATGATGTTTTAAAATGTCTTCAATCCTAGACATTAAATATAAATTAAAATATAACTAATTCTGATTGGCTGTATTAAACAGAAGGCATTATTCCTAAAATTAATGACAGCTATACTTTGGCATTTTATTTATTTATTTTTTGTCTTTTTGCCTTATCTAGGGCTATACCAGCGGCATATGGAGGTTCCCAGGCTAGGGATCTAACAGGAGCTGTAGCTGCCAGCCTTCACCACAGCCACAGCAACGTGGGATCCGAGCTGCGTCTGCAACCTTCACCACAGCTCACGGCAACGTTGGATCCTTAACCCACTGAGCAAGGCCAGGGATCGAACCTGCAGCCTCATGGTTCCTAGTCGGATTCGTTAACAACTGAGCCATGACGGGAACTCCTACTTTGGCATTTTAAATCTGGCACTGGACCAAGTTCTTTCCATATGTTATTTCATTTAACCCTGATAATATCCACATGAGTAGATACTCATATTAACTCATTTTACAGATGATGTAACTAAGGTTTAGCGAGGTTAACTTGCCTAGTGTCTTTGAGCCAGATGGACATAAGCAGAATGTGAGCCCTGGTCTTCAAATTCCACAGTAAGCCTCTTTACTTGACAGGCTCAACCACATGCTATAAGCAGACTGAAAGTGGAAGTATATAGTGCCCTCTCTGGAATAGTGATAAATGCATGCAATGGGTGAAAACAGGCTGCTCTTTATGTGGAATTATAATATCACCGTTATCTTGAATACCTGTGTTCCATACAAGTGCAATTATTTACAAGTGAATTTAGAAATGTGATTAAAGGGAAAATTCCACTATGGTGAATTATTTCACCAGTATTACTAAGCAGAAAAACTGAAGTAGAATGTAGATTTCACATGGTATTTTATCTAACTCTCTTCATTTCCAAATCCTGGGTTCCTCAGGGTGTGGGGCTATTTCATTAACACATTGCGCTTTACCATCTATGTGAATTCTGCATGGACTATCCTGAAAATTCTTTAAATTTTTAGCTGATAATACCAATTTTAAAATATGTGTTCACTTTGAAACCAATACCAGATTATGCAAGGAAATAGTTTGATTTGAAATCTAGTTATTTAGAAAATATTCACTTGTTAAGATTCAGGCTTTTGATGTTATTGAAATTATTAATACTGGAAGATAAAGATGCTATCGTACTGCTAAGAGTGTTGTAACTACACAATTAGAGTTAATTGGTGAAATTCATAAGGAGGCTTTTTCTTACAAAGCTAGTATGACTTGAAAAATTATGCTTCAAGCATTTTTAAAGAGAAAATTAATTCACATTAACTTATGTATGCAGCTTGCTGAAATATGAAATAAGAAATGATCAAAACAATAATAGATATGATTAAATTTATCTAACATAATAAAATTGCCATTTATAGAATTTATATTTATTATAGAAAGGTATATGTCCAGTGATTACTACAAAAGGCAGTAAAGAATAGATTTGGAATCAAAGCTCTAAAATCAGACTGGCTAGTCCACTTAGCAACGCTGCTCCCTTGCTATGTGATCTCACAAATTAATCTCCTTATACTTTGGCTTTCTCATCTGTAAAATGTAGATGATCAAAGCACTTACCCCAAAACAATTTTTGTGAGAATCAGTGATATAGTTCATGCAGAGAGTTATAAAAATGTATGGAATATAATTTAATAATTTTAGAACAGACACTGTACTAAAGATATATATGTATTATATTACTTTATTTAATGTACTTATATTAGTATATGAGATATACTATTATTCTCATTGCAGAGTATGAAGAAATCAAGAGCTAGTGAGGTTAGGTTAACTAGTTCATGAACACACTACTTTTTATTATCCATTATATTAGATCTTTATGAATTAAGATTTAAACAAAATTGACCTGAAGCTTCCTAAATAGCTCAACATTGGTTCTTGTTTCTTTAGGTCCTTGTACATCATAGATGTACTTTTATAATTATAAATTACTTAATAAGTAAGACACCATTGTCATTAATATGCTACATGGGTATGAAAATACCTTTAACTGAAGATAAATTCTAACAACGTTGCTCTCTAATTACCAAGTCTAATTCTCATTTCTATTTCAAGGTTTTTTCCAACTTATATTTTAAGTTTAATGTGAGTTTTGCCTTTTATAAAATTTTAGCATGACATTAGTTTTATTGTACTCGACTCAGTATAGTTGTATCTAAGTTGCATAATTATTTTTTATATTTTGACTACTGGCTTAATAACTTTTATTTCTGACTACATCATTCCATGAGTATAGGGAAACAGGTATCCTTGCTCGTTGTTGATGCTACAGAGTGGTGTAATAAATATTTCTGGAGAAGAGCTTGAAAATACCTACCTAAGCCTCTTTAATTCATATACCCATTAGCCCTAGGTGTACTTATAGTAATCACAAGATTATTCAGTGGTACATTCTCTATATTGGTGAATAAAAAGAGCTTATTTTTTTTCTATAAAGGGAAGTCAAGTAGATTAAGATACACTGTATGATCAAATAATCTAGAATCATTAAAAATGATGTAAAAGAAGTACATTTAATATGATATGAATTATCTGCATATATAAATCTTCCATTTGCATAAATTTGTAAGTAGTAATAGTTCTTCAGTTAAAAAAGACATAATTTCAAATCTATTCAAAAAATGTTTCTACATTTTACACCTTTAGCTTTATGGACCTGGAACTTTAGAAAGGATCATTTCTGAGGAGTCTACTTTTGTTTCAGTAATTCTTTCAGAATGTGAAAACATGCTTTCAAATGTTGACCATGAGTACTTCCAAATAGCCCAAGAGGTTCCCTGTAGGAATTGGTATCAAGGTGAATCACTAGGAATAAATAACAAGCTATGTCTACTTCACTGCAGTTGGTTTACACTGAAACTGAAATATCCTTTTGTTATAGCATTCACTAGCTATACGAGGGGCAATGTCAAGTGGAACGAACTCAGACTATCCTCATGCCTTTGTCAAACTTTCTCTTGGCTACTTTTTCTTTAATGAAAGTATATACATACATATATGTGTATATATATATTACACACACATATATATATGAAACATTTCTATATGAAACATATATATGTGTGTGTATGTATATATATATATATATGAAATATTTTTTCTTTTGAGAGTTTGTGTTTGGAAAATTTTTAATTACTATTTATGGCTATATTTTCTCTATTGAATTTCTTCTTCCTGGGTTAACTAAATAAAAATATAAGCAGAAGACATTCATAAATACTATGAAAGTCACTAAATTCACTTTCACAAATAAAATTCTCTGTTTTACTAAGGAGCTTATTCTTCTCTGATGTAAATTACCCATTGTGATAATCTCCTGGTTCACCAAGTCAAGTAAATATAGCTTGTTTTTCTACTCAGTTGTATCTGACTCTTCTAATCCCTTATATTCTTTTTTTCTAAGCACTGTCAGAAGCAGGAAAATATTTTTTTTATTCCAAAGAAATATTTTTATCTTGTATTTGAAATGCTCTTACTGGTCAATGTTTTGTGTTTATGGATGTATACAATCTCTGGAATCACATATGACTTCTAGATCAGAAATGTGCAAACTTCCCCTAAATGAGCAAATATTTTCTGCTTGTGGGACAGACTGTCTCTCTTACAGCTACTCAGTTGTTGCCTTCTAGTGTGATAAAAGCCATAAACGAGGCATATACAAATGGGCATGGCTGTAATCCAATAAGACTGATGCTCTCCTGTGGATTGTAGTTTGTCAACCCATGTTCTAGATCACTGGGAAAATTAGTATTTTCTATTTTTGCTTTATTTTCATGGTTTCTAACTTTTGGCAACAAATATATTCATGTGGTGTCCAGAAATCACATCTCAAATTTTTTTAAATATTTATTCTAACATTAGTAAAGAAAATACAAATATATACATGCACTTGTATTTATATTAACTGTATTTATTAGCTTTTGCTCTGTGCACACATCTCATAATTATTAGGCTAAATTACATTAAAATGTGTATAATATTGCTTTGGTCTCCTATATCACATTTATATTTAAGTTCAAGATTTAGAAACTTTAAGAGAGCAAAGACTTAAAATGTTTATTTTCTTAGTAGTTTTGTATGGATTCAGATTTGATTTCATGGAAATATAACCTTCATTTTCCCCCATCCTATAAGTTTTTTGGTGCGAAGACCGATTTTTTATTTCTTTGATTTATGTTACATTCTGTCTTAGTCTGTTTGGGCTACATCCTAAAGTACCACAGACTGGGTAGCTTATAAGCAACAGACATTTTTTCTCATAGCTCTGGAGGCTGGGAAGTCCAAGAAAAAGTGCCACTATGATTGCATTTGGTTGAGGGCCCTCTTCCAGTTTATGATTTATAGTTGATGACTCCTCACTGTGTTCTCACTTATTGAGGCTAGAGTTTTCTCTGGAGTCTCTTTTATAAGGAACTAATGTCATTCATTAGGACTCCTCATTTATGACTTAAACGTTGTCCAGTGGCTCCACGCATTAGAATGACCAACTTTGGCATTAGGATTTCAACACATGAATTTTGTGAGGATACAGACTTTCAGATGATAACATGTACCTTCTTGAAATATGGTAGTTTGATGAAACTACCAATCGCTATACAATGTGCTTTACCTAGTTTGATCAAAGGCAAAGGGTAAAAGAAATGAAGGAAGAAAAATAAACTATATAGACATGTAACATTGCAGTGATATCTTTGACATAAGTTTCCAAAGCGTTAACTTTTTAAACAGATAAATAAACTTCCTTGACAGGACACTAAAGACAACTACTTGACAGAAATAGACACACAAAAAAACTGCGCTGTTTGCAGTAAATTAATACTATTAAAGTTGAAAATAATTTAATGTGTTATGGTCTTTATGTATATCCACACATTTCCAAATGTGATATTTATTTCTGTATATGGTGATATACTTTTAAGCATGAAGCTCGATAATGACATTTTGAATATCTTAGAAGCAGAAATAATACTGTTTGTGTGTGGATCCATCCATATCTGTCTAATAAATACTGATCAAATTGAAAAAACATATTTATAACAAGTTTTATTGGTTTAATATATTTTAATAAAAATAAAATTTCAGTTTATTCTCTGGTTTGATGAGATTCTCACAACCTTCTAACAGAGGCAGATTAGTAGACTTATGTCTTTATTAACGAGGATATTGAGGTCATGGTGATTATTCATCTTGTGCATATTTACACATTATGTAAATTGAATGGCAGGTTTTTTTTTTGTCTTTTTTTTTTTTGCCTTTATCTAGAGCCGCACCCACGGCATATGGAGGTTTCCAGGCTAGGGGTCTAATTGGAGCTGTAGCCACTGGCCTATGCCACAGCCACAGCAACGTGGGATCCAAACCGCGTCTGCAACCTATGTGACAGCTCACAGCAACGCTGGATCCTTAATCCACTGAGCAAGGCCAGGGATCGAACCCGCAACCTCACGGTTCTTAGTCGGATTCGTTAACCACTGAGCCACTAAGGGAACTCCCGAATGGCAAGTTATGAATACCATGTGTTATGATTTCTGATCTACATTCCCTATCTCTGGTAATCTGCTTTCCCTTATAAGTCATTTGTAATGATCAAGTTATATCTCAGATACTAGTACATATGAGATGTCACAAATTATTTTGCTTTGTCATGCCACAAATGAGAATTTTTTTTAAATCACTTATCTCTTTTATATTTTCATGGATTAGCCAGGAGAGGTACTATTTACTTACTTTTTTTTCTGATAAAGTTAAAGATTAGGTGAGTTTCTTAAATGTTATACCCTGAATTTCAGTATCAGAACTAGAGTTAGATTCAGATTTCTTCCTTGCTTGTCCATTAGGTATTCAACTAAATTATAGTCATTTGCTAATGCCTGTATCAAAAATTACAGTGACTGCACAGATATTGTAAGTTCAGGTTGGTTTTCTGGAGTAGAAAAAGGAAGATTTACTCATGTAATAAGAATTATAATAATGATAGTAGAGCAATGATAGTAGCTAATACTCATATAGCTCTTAATACATGCCAGGTACTTTTCTAATTGCATTACCTGTTAATTCATTTAACACTTTCCTAGAGATAAGGAAAAAAGGCACAGCAACTTACATAAAGACAAAAGCTACTAAATGATAGAGCCAAGTCTTTATTTGGGTAATCTTACTACAGTGTCTGTGCACTTAAGCAGAACACTTTGAATGCCATGTCTTTTACTAAACTAAGTGTTGTGTATAAAACAAAATCAGCATAGATGAGCAGTCGGTGGTACATACAGTTTTCATAAGGTTAAACAAGGTGACGAGTTTAAACTAGTCAGGCAATTAAAACAAGTGCACTAATATTTAGAAAATGATGAAAAAGGGAAATAAAATATAGATATACAAGTAATTTGTATATTAACCATTATTTCAGAAATTTCTCCTGCATAAAATTTTATTTATCATGATATATCTAAAAAAGTCTTACTGAAAACTGTCAGTGTATAGATTTTTATTAGTTATACTCACATTTAAAAAAAATGTATTTAAACTTTAATTCTTTATCCATCTACTTTAGACATTATTGTTTAATTTATTATCCTTCAGATATGGTATTTGTGTCCTCACATTTCCCTTCAAAATTCTTTTTATATCTACAATTAGATCTTCTTCATATTGTCTACTTGTTGATAGAGAATACTTGAAATCTAATAAATAGATTTCATAATTATATCCCTTTATAAATATTATTCACTGGAGAACCAAATATTACAAGTATGTCTGTGGAGAAAAAAAAAAGCAGTTGAAAGAAAGTATTTCAAATATCAACATCGATGGACTTTAATCTCATAAAACTGCATTAGGTTTTCCAGAATCATGCCATCAGAGATCCCATTATGGCTCAGTTGTTAACAAACCCAACCAGTATCCATGAGGACGCAGATTTGATCCCTGACCTTGCTCAGTGGGTTAAGGATCTGGCCTTGCTGTGGCTGTGGTGTCAACTGGTGGCTTCAGCTCCAATTGGACCCTGAGCCTGGGAACCTCCATATGCCATGGCCCTAAAGAGACAAAAAAAAAAGAATCATGCCATCAAGGACCATGGTGCTCTTAAAAAACTATTTTCACTTAAATTTTAATGGATTCTTTTTCTGTTTCTTGTTAAAGAAATGCCAGATGACTGACTTCTACGGTTCATAATTTAATCACACAATTGTTAAATAGCCTAACTTGATTGTTTTCTGGGAATATTTGTGCCTACTGTGATAAAAACAATATTGTACACATCTAATTTAAATCTGTACTTTTGAAGATTCCTTTCCTTTCTTGGTTATATTTCTAGATTTTTCATTATGTTAGAAGGCATTATCAGGTATTTTTATTAAAAATAATTAATTGAAACAAAGTAACCCCTTTGCATCCAGATACATCTAAAAAATGTTTTTATTTTCCCCCTTTTCCCCTCCAGTTTTATTAAGCTTGAATTGACATATATCACTGTATTAGTTGAAGTTGTACAAAATAATGATTCAACTTAACCATACATCATGAAATGGTTTCCAAAAATGAACATTCATCATCTCACATAGATATAAAAGAAAACAAAGAGAAAAAAATTTTTCCTTGTGATGAGAACTCTTAGGATTTATCTCAGCAAATTTCATATATAACATACAGCAGTGTTAATTATATTAATTTTGTTTTACATTACATCTCTAGTATTTATATCATTATTATTGGTTATGTATTCTTGACTTTTTGAATACCTGGTTATTTTTTGACTGATCCCAGACATGATAATTTTACAGTTAGAAGCTGGACACATATGTAAGACTTTAAATATTCATAAGATTTGTCCTTAAGTTCTTTAGTTGCAAACTCTTTTATTCTGTCAACTAGTTCTTTTACTGTTTATAAGATGGTGCAGATTAGCGTTTAAGTAGAGCTAATTATTCCTCACTCATGGTTCTAGTTCAAGACCTCTTCACTGAACCATAAATATAAGATTTTTTCAATCTGGTTAGTGGAAACATTCATCAGTCCTGTTCTTATGTGAGTTCCAGGTATTGAGGCATATTGATACCACTGATGCTTTTTGTGTGGTTCCTTTCACAGCCTCTGGTAAGTTCATTATATGTATGTGATAGTCTGTACACTACTGAATACTCTAAAGAGGTTCACTGTGGATCTAGAAATATTTTTTTCCTGTGTAACAGCTCTAGTCTTGGTATTCTGTTCTGTTAGCTCTAGCTACCTTGTTTTTTTCAGAGTCTCAGCTCTGATTCCTTGTTGTAGGGATTTGCTTCAAATTTTACCTGGTCTCCTTTTTCCCTTGGGCTGACTAGAAACTTTCTCTACAGTAGGTTGGAGTAAGAATAGGGCTAATTTCATTATTTACTTTTTATTTCTTTCAGAGTTATTATTACGTGATATCCAGTTACTTAAAATCAGTTTCATATTTTTTATAATTTTTGAGTTATTTAAAGAGGATAATAAATATTGAATCTATTTATCTTGGCTGGATGTAAATTTTATAACTTTAAGTACATAAGAATATAAAACGAAAAGTGGGTTATATAAACATTAAATTCTAGAGTAGAAGGAAACTTAAATTAAATATTGAAGAAGGAAGAAAAATAGTAAATGTACAGATGAAACTGATAAGATGCTAACAAGTGTAATAAACAGAGACTGGATAAATAAAAAGTTGGTTCTTTGCAGTATATAATAAAATTTATAAATAAAATAATAAAATTTCTAATGGTGACAGTGGGATTTCACAACAGATCCTAAGAACCAAAAAACAAGCAAACATAAAGAATATAAATAGGTTTATTCTAAAAATAATCGACAATGTAGATGAATAGGATAAATTATAGAAAAAGAAACTAATCAAAGCAGATACAAAGATGAAAAAGGCATCTGAATTATACTTTATCTATTAAAGGTATTGAATCATCAGTTAAAAATTCTTCCTTCTAAGAAAACTCCAGGCACAGATACCTCACTTGTAAATTATTTTAAAAAATTAAGGAATGAATAATACCTAGCCATATCATTTTCTCTATTTGCAAAAAAAAAAAAAGAGTTTAAAAAAAGTAATACCAGAAGTTCCTGTTGTGGCTTAGTGGTTAACAAACCCAACTAGTATCTGTGAGGATGCGGATTTGATCCCTGGCCTCGTGGGTTAAGGATTTGGCATTGCTGTGAGCTACGTGTAGGCTGGCAGGTACAGCTCTGATTGGACCCCTAGCCTGGGAACCTCTATATACCATGGGTGCAGCCCTAAAACGACAATAATAATAATAATAATAATAATAATAATAATAATAATACCAGTTAGAACTTCCAGTTTTTGCCAGCATGAATTTTTAACCTCTCAACCCATGTAATTGTGAATGCAAGACAAAATATATTTTAAATTTGTTTGCAGGCATCAAGGTGCACCCCAAAATGGAAAATATGTGATCCCACATATAATTCTCCTTAAAGACATTTCCAAACTGCATTGCACGTAAAGAAACCATTTGTAGAAAACCGTAGTTTTTCTGGATAGAGGAAATGGGAATTAGAGTTAAAAGTTGCCAAAACAGTTGATATTTTGGGAGACAAGCCACCAGAGAGGAGATGCGAATTATCTATCAAAAAGTCCCCTAAGCATATTCAGGAATAAACTTCAGAGAGTCTCTGGGAGGCTAGAAGACTGAGCAGAGATTCCAGAGGCTGCACATTGCATACTCCAGCAATAAATGCAAAATTAAAACAGACAAATAAAGCCTGTAGCCAAGCTTTGGCAATATTAAGGTAATCAATTTTTCTACTAAATGCCTTCCAAAAAAGGAGGCAACATTCTTTAGAGGAAGATAACATAATATAGAGCTTCTATATCTTATTATATACAAAATAAAATAAGAAAAATATGGATTAAATGGATAATTTGAAAAGGAATTCAAATTTATAAAAATAATCAAATGGATATTTTACAATTAAAATATTCATTATGAACCTTAAGAACTCCTTAAATGCGTCTAATAATGACTGATAAAAGCATAAGATCAAATGAACTTGAAAATAGTTTAATGCAAAGTATGCAAATTGAGAAATAGAACTTGAAATAAGAAGAAAGGATGAGCGATATTTGTGTTATATACTGAAAATGTCTCACTATGTAATTTGAGTCCCAAAAGAAGGAGAGGAGAGAGAATAGTCCAGAAGCAATACTAAAAAAAAAAAAAAAAAAAAAGGAAAATAAAAGGGATGATGGTGGTGGGCAAGGATTTTTTCATGTAACGAAAGGTTTCAGCTGAGATCCAAGAATCTCAGTAAATCTCATGGAAGATAAATAACAAGAAAACTAAAACTACACCTTGGTCAAATTTCTGGAAATCAGGGGCAAAGAGTGAATCATAAAAGCAGCCAATATAAAAGGCATATTATCTTCAAAGGAGCAAAATTAAGCCTGGTAGATAATATTACAAAGCCAATATGGAGCTAGAAGATAATGGAAAGAGATATTTAAATGTTTAAGGAAAAAAGGTGCTAATCTAGAATTGAGTAGCTAGTGAATATAGTCTTCAAAGCAGCTGTAAAATAATGATATTTTTAGATAAAAGACTGGAAAATATATATATCCAGCAGAAATGCATTACTAAAAAAAGAAAATTTCTTAAAACGGAAATAATATCCAAGAAAGATTTAAAAATTAAAATTATGGGAAGGAGTGAGGAGCTCCAGAAAGGATAAAGTAAATTCTTTTATAAATATAAATGAAAATTGATTATTTAAAAGAGCAATAATAGCAATGTGTTATGGTATTTATAAAATTGGCAAATACATATAACAGTGGCACAAATGGGTTAGAGAAGTTCAATGGGACTAAACAATTGCAACTTTTTGTTATTTCAGACATATTAGAGGCATTAAATGAAAATATTATTTAAGTAAATCAGAAGTGCATGTTGTAATCTCTAGGCTAGCCACCAAAACAATTATAACATAAAATAGAGTTAAATAGCTGATTCTGTAAAAACAAAAATAAATCATTAAAAATTTATTTAATCCAAAAAAGAAGGAATAAAAAAAGACACAATGTGGAAGTTATAAAATCAGCTACATTTATGATCATACAAAATGTAAATGGCATAAACATTTCATTTAATAGATTATAAAACTGAATTTTAAAAACTCCATCTATATTCTCTGGTTTCTTGAAGATATAGATGTTAAAATACATACACTTCTAAAAAACCTAAGAGTCAATGATCAAATCACAGTGGCACTTAGAAAGTATGTAGAGCTTAATAAAAATAAATATATCCATCTGCTTAATGTGATCAGGCTGTTATAACAAAAATTCTTTACACTGAGTGACTTCTAAATTATTTCTCACACTTCAGAAAGCTGGGAAGTCCAAGGTTATGGAGCCAGAAGATTTGGTGTGTGGTGAGGACACTCTTCCTGGTTCTTAGATGACCATTTTCTCATTCTAAACTAGGCTGAAAAAACAATGGGTCTCCCCAAAGCCTCTTTTATAATGGTAATAAATTAATTCATGAGAATTTTACTAACTGTCATAATCACTTGGGTATAATCACTTCCCAAATGTCCCACCTCCTAATAACATGGCCTAGGGGGTTAGGATTTCAACATATACATTTTGGGAGGACAGAAAGATTCATATCAAAGTGATAACAAAACTTGTAGAATATAAGTAAATATACTTAGAGGGAAATTTGGAGCAGCAAATAACTTTTAAAAAAGAATTGAGGAGTTCCTCTCATGGTGCAGCAGAAACAAATCTGACTGGGAACCATGAGGCTGAGGTTTTGATCACTGGCCTCACTCAGTGGGTTAAGGATCCGGCGTTGCCATGAGCTTTTGTGTAGGTCACAGTCTTAGCTCGGATCTGGCATTGCTGTGGCTGTGGTATAGGCCTGCAGCTGTAGCTCTGATTAGACCCCTAGCCTGGGAACCTCTATATGCTGCAAGTGCGGCCCTAAAAAGACAAAAAAAAAAAAAAAAAAAAAAAAAAAAAAAAAAAATTTATTTAAGTTTTCAACTCATGAAGCTGGGGGGAAAACAAATTAAACAAATTAAATATATTATCTTTTTAGCTCCTCCAGAGTATTTCATTCCTCCACAAATTTCACTGAAAAATGTCAAGGTAAACCTTCCATTATATTTAAAGCTAACTTTTGGTTGTAATATTAGGTGTGTGGTTATTGTTTAGCTCCAAATCTGTTATATTGAAAGATGTTTTTGAAAGATAGAATTTATGAAATGGAGAACATAAAATGATATATTTATTAACAGATAAAATAATTGATAAGAAAGCATATAATGACTAAATAAAATGCTGTTTTAAAACTTAGTGATATAAAAACGATTGAACATTTTTTGTTTATTTGGTCTATATAACTATATATAAAACTAGATAGCTGTAAGAACTACTATATGATCAGATAGTATAGATTTACAAAATATTATCAGTGTTTATCTTTGGATTATGTGATTCCCAGTTACCGTGACTTTGCCTGTATTTTCAATATTCTTATAGTGATGGCCATAATGTAGTAAGAATTTTAAAATAGATAATATATCATTTATTTTATTTTATTATTATTATTATTTTTTGGCTTTTGTCCTTTTAGGGCCGCACCTACAGCATATGGAGGTTCCTAGGCTTGGGGTCTAATAGAGCTATAGCTGCCGGCCTATGCCACAGCCACAGCAATGCCAGATCTGAGCCGTGTCTGTTACCTATACCACAGCTCACAGCAACGCTGGATCATTAACTCACTGAGTGATGCCAGGGATCGAACCTGCAGCCTTATGGTTCTTAGTCGGATTCATTTCCACTGTGCCATGACAGGAACTCCTATCTTAAGTACATAACATTTACCAATTGCTCATGTGTATTTTCCTAATCTCATAAGAATCCTGCACAGAGATATTGTTTATATATCTTTTGATAGGCTAACTATAGTTAGAATTTTCTGGCAATTACCACAAGAGCAGCAGTTGAAACATACTGCAGTAAAGAATACCGCAAGTCCGTCATTGAGAAAATTATTTAAACCTTACCAAAATATTGACATAAGAGACTCCTGAATTGCCCTTCTCCCATGGATATACATAATATACAACTATACATGGACAATTCCCTTTGAGAGAAATCCAGAAACCAGCTGAGTGATTCCTGCATATCAGGTGATGCAGGAAATATCCATACTGAAATGGGTAGGAAAGGCTGAGACACACTGTCATTGTAAACCCATTGTCTTGGCATAGCACCGTACAAATTGGGAGGGAACCTCCAATTCCTGTCTTCTCCGTAAGGCATGAAAAAGGTTTGGACTCTACTTTTAGCACTCTAGGCATTAAGGCTACCACCTGAGGAACTGGTCCCCAAATTACTCAGCTCTGAGAATTGATGGGGCTTGGCATTTATGGGTATCTCCAGGACCACAGAGGACAAAGAGGTAGTTCTCTTTGGACATGAAGTACTCCCACTGAACTGCTCCCTCTTTCTCATAACACAAGGCTGAGTAAGCAGAAACACTCAGCTCCTGGTTTCTCTCAAATAGGCCTCGGACTGCATGTCAAACATTGTGACTTCCCCAACTACTGCCTTAAAGTCAGCTTCCAGTTAACCTGAATCGGGGTGCTGAAAGAAGAGGCAATTAGCAGTACTTTCGGAACTTGAACAGGGTTATGGGGATTTCCCATACCTTTGGGACACTTGTGGGTCTTGACATACCTTCAACTAATAGGCGCCACTAAGAACAAAGATAGTAGCGAAACAGTTACAAAGGTTTGATAGGCAACCAGGAGTTCAGGTCAGGGTGATTATAATGAGTCTCATATTGTATATGAAACCAGTCTTTTAAGCCTGAGAAAGATGGCTGTTTTATCAAATTGCAAAAATAGCACAGATATTCAAAGAAAATGAAGAAATGAGGGAATATGTTCCAAATGAAAGAAGATAAATCTTCAAAAATTGATCTTAATGAAATGAAGATAAGTGATTTATTTGATAGAGAGTTCAAAATGGTCATAAGATGCTCACTGAGATAAGGAGAGCAATGCAAGTTGAGACTATCAATAAAAAGATAGAAAATTTTAAAAATTAACAAATTGCAGAGCTGAAGAATATAATAACCAAATTAAATATTCAATTGGGAGTTTTAATGGCATACTGTATCAATTGGATAAATGGATCAATGAAATTGAAGACTGGGCAGTGGAATTCATCCAATCAGAGGAGTAACAGAGAATGAATGAAAAAGAGTAAAGATAATGAACTTATGGGAAACATCAAGTGGACCTATATATGCATTATATAGGTCATAGAAAGAGAAGAGAGAAAGGGGCATAAAGTGTATTCAAGGATAATGGCTGAAAAGTCCTCTTATCTACAAAAGAATCATTCATCTAACTACAGGAAGACCAAAGAGGATCATAAAAGTTAAGTCCCAAGAGACTTACATAAAGATACATTGTAATTAAATTATCAGAAGTTAAAGAGAATCTAAATGGCAGCAAGCGACAAGCAATTTGCCATTTACAAGGGAACTACCATAGTAATACCAGTGGATTTTTAATGGAACTTTATAGGCCAGAAGGGAGTGGGATGACATATTTGAGTTGTTGAAGGAGAAAAAAAAAAAATTCCGGTCAGGAATACTCTGCTCAGCAAAGTTGTTCTTCGGAATTAAAGGAGAGAGAAAATTTGCCAGACAAATGAAAGTTAGAGTTCATTGCCTCTAGACCAGCTTACAACAAATGTTAGAAGGAGTTCTTCATGCTGAAATAAAGGACGGTAATTAGAAATGTGAAAACATATGAAAGTAAAAAATTCACTGGTAAAGGTAAATGTATATTTAAGAGTATTATAATATTGTAATGGTGGGTAAATCACATAACTGTATAAAAGTTGAAAGACATGTATTAAAATGTACAAAAATTAATGTTTATAGGATAGAAAAACGTGAATTACTTATGTGAAGGGAAATTTAAAAATTTAGAGCTTTTATAAGTATTTAAATTTAACTTGGATTTCCCATTGTGGCTTAGTGGGTTAAGAACCTTACATAGTGTCCATGAGGATGTAGGTTCAACCTCTGGCTTTACTTATTGTATTAAGTAACGATCAGGCATTGCTATAAGCTGCTACATAGGTTGCCGATGTGGCTCCGATCCAGCATTGCTGTGGCTGGGGCATAGGCTGGCAGCTGCAGATCCTATCTGACCCTTGGCCCTGGAATTTCCATATGTTGCAGATGTGGCCCTAAAAAGAAAAGGAAGAATAAAAGTTAACTTGTTATAAGCTTAAAATATGCTGTTATAATGATAAGAGGATTTATGTAGTCCTCACGATAACCACAACACAAAATAATACAGTAGATAAACAAAAGGTAAAGAGAAAATAATCTCTCCTACTACCACAGAAAACCCTGAAATTACAAAGGAAAATAACAAGAGAGAAAGAAAGGAACAAAGGCTACAAAAAAGCCAAAAAGCAACAAAATAGCAATATTAAATCCATACCTAGCAATAATTACTTTAAATGTAAGTGAACTTAATTTTCCAATCAGAAGATCTAGAGTAGCTGAATTTTTAAAAAAATTAATTAACTTTATAAATAATTTCATAAGTGATAAAGTTTTATAATTTTATAAATAATACAAAATTTTAAATAGCCAACAAGAGTCAACTATATGTCACTTTAAGGCCACTAAGAGACTAAGAGCAAAGGGATGGTGCAAGATATTCTATGCAAACAGAAGTCAAAAGAAAGCAGGGACAGGCATATTTATATCAGAGAAAATGGGCATTAAGCCAAAATTTGTAAAATGAGACAGTCAGTATATAATACATCATATATATACAAAGTCATTATCTAAGTCATTTATAATAACATTATGTATTTATCACAAGAATATCATAATAGTATAACTTTATACATCTAGAAAATGAGAGTTTAATATATTAATATATAATTATTATATAGTATATTGTATATTAATATATTAGTATATTAACAATATAATTACACATAATGAGGGTGCAATTTTAAATATTTACACAACCAACATCAGAAATTTAAATATATAAAGCTGATACTTAAAGACATGAAGGAAGGAATAGACAGTAATGTAATATAATTAGGAGGTTCCAGTACCCCACATCCATCAATGGATAGATCATCCAGGTTAAAAATCATGAGGAAACTTTGGACTTAAACTACATGT
Source organism: Catagonus wagneri (assembly GCA_004024745.2). Classification (NCBI taxonomy): domain Eukaryota; kingdom Metazoa; phylum Chordata; class Mammalia; order Artiodactyla; family Tayassuidae; genus Catagonus; species Catagonus wagneri. The sequence goes on from PVHT020000143.1 coordinate 3,890,098, forward strand.
TGATTCGATGAAATTAACAGACGTATATATAACATTCTATTCAACAACTGGAAAATACACATTCTTCTCAAGAATGCATAGAAATTTCTCATGTTAAATTGTTTTTAACAAAGCAATTATTAATAAATTTAAGAATCTTGTAATTACATCAAGCATCTTTTTAGACTATAAAGCTATGAAACAAGAAATTAATTACAAGAGGAAAAACTGAACATTCACTAGTAACTGGAGGTTAAACAACATGATCCTCAATAACCAATGAGTCAAGACATCAAAAGAAAAATAAAAAAATATTGAGAAACAGATGAAAATGGAAACACAATATACCAAAACTTATGGGATGCAGTATAAGGAGTTCTACAAGTAAAATTTACAGTAGTAAACACCTGCATTAAGAAAAAGAAAGATATCAAATAAACAACATAATGCTATACCTCAAGGAATTAGAAAAATAAGGAAAATTTATCTCAAAGTAAGTAGAGGAAGGAAATAATAAAGATCAGATTAGAGATATTGGAGTTACCTGGATATTACCATACTTATTATAGAGAAAGATTTTTTTCCTAGAGATTATCGTACTAAATGATGGGGAAGACAAATATTATATGATATTACATTTATGTGGGATCTTAAAAAATAATACAAATTATTTACAAAACAAAAACAAACTCTCACAGGAAATTAAATTATGATTATCAAAGGGGAAAGGTGAGGGGAGAGATAAATTTGGAAAGTAGAATTATGAGATACACAGAATTATATAAAATAACACAATGTTGTAAGTAAACCATATTTCAAAAACATTAAAGAATTTAAATATTTAAAAAATGAAATTTTTAATTTTTTATAAAAATAATGGAAACTAAAAAGACAATAGAACAATCAGTTAAAATAAGGGCTGATTCTTTGAATAGGTATATAAAGTTGACAGAATCTTAGCTAGATCATATAAGAAAAAAAGAGAGAAGACTCAAAAATAAGTGAAAAAGGTGGTAACAGACAACTGATAATACAGAAATACTAAGTTTTATAAGACACTACGATGAGCAATTATATGAAAACAAGCTGGACAATTTAGAAAATGGTTAAACTTCTGGAAACCTGCAACCTACCAACACTGAATTATGAAGCAGAAAATTCCAGTTACTAGCAAGGAGATTGAATCAGTAATCAAAGATCTCCCATCAAAGAGAAGTTCAGGACAAGAGGATTTCACTAGTAAATTCTACCAAACATTTAAAGAAAAGTTAAAACCAATCCTCAAACTCTTAAAAAGAAACACGGTTAGGAGGGAGTATTCCTAAACTCATTTTACTAGGCCAGCACTACTCTGATACTGAAACCACATAAGTACACTACAAGAAAAGATCACTAAAGGCTATATGATCCAAGGTGAATCTAAATGAATGCAAAAGTTCTGAAAACAAAATATTAGCAAACTGAATTATCAATGAAATGGCCTGTACCATGATTAAGTGGGATTTATTCCTGGCCTGCAAGGATGTTTAGCATCCGTAAATAAATCATTATGATACACTCTATTAACAGAATGAAGACTAAAGTCTTTTGATCATCTGAATAGATGCAGAGAAAGCATATGATAAAATCAACATTGCTTCATGATAAAACTGTCAAGAAAGTAGGTATAGAATGAATATACCTCAACATAACAAAAGACATGACTAACATAACATTTTGTAACTCAAGACCATAGTTACATCACACTCAGAGGTAAAAACATGAAAGCTTTTCCCTAAGATCAGGAACAAGATAAAAATGCCCACGCTAACCATTTCTATTGAACATATTTTCAGAAGTCCCAGCCAGAGTAGTTAGGCAAGAAAAGTAAATAGAAATCATCCAAATTGGAAAGGAGGAATTAAAATGATCTCCATTTGCAGGTGACATGATATTATTTATAGAAAACCCTGAAAATTCCACCAAAAAAAACTTGTTAGAATGAATCAATGATTCAGTAAAGCTGTAGGGTATAAACTCAGTACACAGATATCAGTTGTGTTTATGTACATAGTAGTGAACTACTGGAAGGAAAAATTAATATTTACAATAGCATCAAAAATATTAAAATACTCTAGAATAAAGTTAATCAAGCAGTGGAAGTTCTGTGTGCTGAACTATAAAACCTTGATGAAAGAGTCACAAATAAATGGAAAACTATTCTGTGTTCATGGATTGGAAGAATGATTATTTTTGAAATGTCAGTACTACCTAAAATGATCTATAGATTTAGTGCAATCCCTATCAAAATTCTAATAGTATTTTTTACAAAAATAGAAAAATATCCTAAAATTCATGGGGAAGCACCAAAACATTCTGATTAGTCAAAGCAGTCTTGAGAAAGAAGAGCAAAGATGGAGGCTTCACACTTCCTGATATCAAACTCTTACAAAGCTTTAGCAATAAATATAATATGATGATAGCATAAAAATAGACTTAATAGAGCAGTGGAGCAGAAAAGAAAGTCTGTAATTGAATCCATGCATGGACAGTTAATTAATTTTCAAAAAAGTATCCAGAAAGATGGGAAAAGAATATTCTCTTCAGTAAGTGGTGCTGGGAAAACTGACTATGCAAATGAACCTGAACTCCTGTCTTATACCATGCACAAAATTCACTTCAAAACTGATTAAGGATTGAATTTAAGATTTGAACCATAAAACTCCTAGAAGGAAACAGAAGGGTGAGCTGTATACCACTGTGGGTTTTTTGCCTTTTTATTTTTTATTTTTTTTTAAATGGCCGCACCCATAGCTTATGGAGGTTCCCGGGCTAGGGGCTGAATTGGAGTTACAGCTGCTGGCCTACACTACAGCCACAGCAATGTGGGATCCCAGCCAAGTCTGTGACCTACACTACAGCTCAAAGCAATGCCAGATGCTTAACCCGCTGAGCAAAGCCAGGGATCAAACCTGCAACCTCATGGTTTCTAGTTGGAATTATTTCCACTGTGCCATAATGGGAAGTCCCCATTGTGTGTTTATATATACCACATTTTCCTTATCCATTCATTTGTTGCTAGATACTTGTTTGTTCCCATGTCTTATCAATTTTAACTAATGCCACTGTGAACATTGGGGTTCATGTATCTTTTTTGAATTAGTGTTTTTGTTTTTGTAGGTATAGTCAGGATTGGAATTTTTGGGTCATATGGTAATTCTATTTTTAGCTTTTGGAGAAACTTCCACACTCTCTTCTGTAGTGTTGTGCTAATTTACATTCCCACCAACAATGAACAAGGCTTCCTTTTTCTCTACCAACATTTATTTATAGACTTCTTGATAATAGCCATGCTAACAGGTGTGAGGCAATATCTTGATGTGGTTTTAATTTGCATTTCACTGATGATTAGCCATGTTAAGCATCCTTTCATGTGCCTGTCGCCATGTGCATTTCACCTTTGGAAAAATGTCTGTTCTGTTCCTCTGCCATTTTTTAGGTTTTTTTTTTTATGTTCAGTTGTATGAGCTGTACGTGTGTTGGGTATTAGTCTCTTATCAGTTACATCATTTGCAAATATTCTCTCCCATTCAGTAGGATGTCTTTCTGGTTTGTTGATGGTTTCTTTGCTGTGCAAAAGCTTTTAAGTCCCATTTGTATATTTTTGCTTTTATTTACTTTACTTTAGGAGGTTGATCCAAAAATATTGCTTTGATTTTTGTCAGAGTGTTCTACCTATGTTTTCTTCTGGGGGTTTGCTAGTACCTGGTCTTACATTTAGGGCTTTAGTCCATTTGTGTTTGTTTTGTATATGGTATTAGAGAATGTTCTAATTTAATTCTTTTACATGCATTTTTCCAGTTCTCCCAGTACCTCTTATTGAAGAAACTGTCTTTTCTCCACTGTTCTTTCTTGGCTCCTTTGTCACTGATTAAATGACCGTATGTTATTTCTGGGCTTTTCATCCTCTTCCATTGATCTGTGTGTTTGTTTTTATAGAATACTATACTGTCTTGATTACTATAGTTTCAGAGTATAGTTTGAAGTCAGGGAATGTGATTATTCCTGCTCATGTCTTCTTTCTCAAGGTTGTTTTGATTATTTGGAGTCTTTGTTCCCATACAAACTTAAAAATTATTCTAGTTCTGTGAAAAATGCCCTTTTTATTTTTTATAGGGATTGCATTGAATCTGTAGATTGTCTTGAGTGGTATAGTCATTTTAACAATATTGATTTTTCCAGTCCAAGAACTCAGTATATCTTTCCATCCAGCTGTGTGGCCCCGGTTTCTTTCATCAGTGTCTTACAGTTTTCAGAGTACAGGTCTTTTGCCTCCTTACGTAGGTTTATTCCTAGGTATTTTATACTTTTTGATGTGATGATAAATATAATTGTTTCCTCAATTTCTTTTTCTGATACTTTGTATCCAGTGTATAGAAATGCAACAGATTTCTGTATATTGATTTTGTATCCTGCAAATTTACTGAGTTCATTTATAGCTTTACTAATTTTCCGGTAGTGTCTTTAGGACTTTCTATGTATAGTATCACATCGTCTGCCAAAAGTGACAGTTTTCCTTCTTCCTTTCCAATTTGGATTCCTTTAATTCAATTTAACTTAATTTATTTGATATTCATTTTGTTTCTTTAATTGGTGTACGTGTGTATGTGAGTGTGTGTGTATGTGCTTTTATGTCAGAAAGAAACAGAATACACATTGTTTACAACTACAAATGAAACATTCTTAGCACAAAACAAGAAAATAAATAAACCTTGGTAAATTTAAGAAAATTAAAGCTATATCAAGTATCTTTTCTGATCACAATTCTATGAGACATAAATAAACTCTAAGAAAAAAACTTAAAAAAGCCCTAGTAACTCATGGATGATAAACAGTATGCTGCTAATAAAACCAGTGGACCACTGAAGAAATCAAAGAGGAAAGTTTTTGTTTTATCTTTCAGTGGTACATTTAAATGAAGTGAACCAAATGTATTTGTTTAGAAATCTGCTTGTTAAAAATGTGTGACAAATATATTTCATGTAATTTTAATTTTACAGTGGACCATATGATGGTTGCTTGTAAAATACTTTTTAAAATATGTACACACAACTTAAAAAGTATGTTCACCCCTTCATATTGTCATGTCGTACATTTGACAGAATTATTTTGTTATTCACATTCATCTTTATGAATGGTACTTCAAATATAGTTTTACAGAAAAAAGATAAATTGAGCAACATGACAATATTTTTATAGTTCAGAATTATACAGTTTCATTTTTTCAATTTCAAATTGTGCTTCAAACATCCAAACAATTTGAAAGACCCTGTGAGCATTGTATGTGTTCTGTGTAATTCATGTAATTCATGTTAAAAATACTTGTTAATGAATTCGGAACCAAGTGCCTATAATCACAGTGCAAATTAAGCCTTCTGTTATCATCAATAGTAGTAAATACCCACAAATCAGGAGTAAAAGGATCATTCTCTTTTAAACTTTGAAGTTTATATGAGGAACGGATTAACCATAAAGTTAGAGTGTAGGCAGCTTTCTGAAGAAAAAGTCTTAAAGGTATTTTAAAATACTTAAAATGAAATATTTCCTTAACAAATTTAAGTTGAACAAGGCAGTTTGAAAATTGAGCAAGATTTAGATTCCTATTAAAATTAAACTTTGCTTAAGTTTCTTGGAAAGTAAATTGGATTCACTGTAAGCTGCTGCTATGCTATAATTAAAAGAGCAGATGAAATGTTCCATTTACTCCCTAGCCACCATAAACCTAGATATTCATAGCACTCTCTCCAAAATGGCTGTGACCAACATTATATTCCTGGAGAGGGGAAAAGGAATTCTTTTGAAGAATACTGGGTGTAAATAAAAGAGAGTCAATTAAAGATTCAGACAAATGTATATGTTGAGGTTTTAAATTTTAATCAGGAGGGATTTATACTTTTTAAATCATGTCCGCAGTATTTTTAAACTTTTAACGTAGGGATAACTGTCTAGGAGTGTGTAAAATTCAGATTATGTGTTTTATTAAATAATTAGAGAGGAGAGATCATTTAGAAGGATAAGGTCTTAAGAATATTGAACTCTAACCTCTTCTGGTGTGGCAATGTAAAAACAGAAATCTTATAATGAGCCATAAAACATTCTCAAGGTGTTATTACAGGATAAGATACTATGTCCTCAAAGGCTTATAGTAGTAAGTATCTGGAGATGTGTTGTAAGTCTTGACTAAACTATACTCATATCACTATTAAATGAGGAAAATATTATAAGACCTTATTACAATTTAAATTTCTCCCATATATACTTTTAATTTGATCTAACAAATGGAGACATTTTAATTTCAAAACATATGTCTGGGATTGCTAGATCACGTTTGAACCACTTATTTCAACAGTTATCTAAGTTTTTCTTTTGTCATTGCGATTTTTTATAAATGATTTTATGTTTTAAAACAGTTTTAGCAAAATTGAGATCAAGATACAGAGATTTACCATAAATCTCCTTCCTGCCTCCACACATTCATAGCCATCCTCATTATCAACATCCTACAATGGAGTGGTACATTTGTTACCATTGATGAACATGCTTTGACACGTCATACTCATCCAAAGTCTATAGTCTATGTTTTGATTCAGTCTTAGTATTGTACAGTACATAGGTTTGGATAAAAGTATAATGACGTATCCACCATTATAGTATCATACAAAATATTTTCACTACCTAAAAATCCTCTGTGTTCCACTTATTCATTGCTCTCCTCACTCCCAACTTCTAGCAAGTACTAATCTCTTTGCTGACTTTATAGACCTTTTCCAGTTATCATATGGTTGGTATCATACAGTATGTTCCCTTTTTACATTTGCTTCTTTCACTTAGTGATATGAAGTTAAAATATCTCTGTGTCTTATCATTACTTTGTATTTTTGTTCTTGTTTGTTTCTTTTTTTTAGTGCCAAATAATATTACATTGTCTGGATGTACCACACTTTATCCGTCCATTTATTGAAAGACATGTTCATTGCTTTCCAGTTTTAGTGACTGTAAATAAAACTGCTAAGAACAACTGTGTGCGCGTTTTGTGGACATAAGTTTTCAAAACTTTGGGTAAATACCCAGGAGGAGCACAATTACTGGGCCCTATGGTATGGTACGTTTAGTTTTGTAAGAAACCACCAAATTGTCTTTCTAAGTGGCTGTATGTTGCATTCGCACTAGTGATGAATGAGAGTTTCTGTTGCCCTACCTCCTTGTCAACATTGCTTATTGTCAATGCTCTGAATTGAGGCCATTCTAATAGGTGTGTAGTGGAATCTCAGTTATTTTAACTTGTGTTTTCCTGGTGACATGTGGTGTGGAGCATCTTTTCATATGTTTACTTGCCATTTGTATATCGTCTTTATTGAGACCTCTCTTAAGGCCTTTAACCATTTTCAATTCAGTTGTTTTTTACTGATTTTAAGGAGTTCTTTGTATATTTTGGATAATGGCCTTTTATCAGATGTGTCTTGGCAAATATTTTCTTTCAGTCAGTGGATTTTCTTTTCATTCTCTGGATATTATATTCTGCAAAGCAGAAATTTTCAATTTCAATGAAATCCAGCTTATCAATTCTTTCTTTCATGGATTGCATCTTTGTTATTGTATCTAAAAAGAAATTACTGCACCCAAGGTCATCTTGGTTTTCTTATTATTCTAGGTGTTTTATAGTATTACATTTACATTTTAGATCAAATAAAATATGCAATTCATTTTGAGTTAATTTTTTCAAGTGTGTAACATTTGTGTCTAAATTCTTTTTTTTAATTTGCATGTGGATATCCAGATGTACCAGCAACATTTATTGAAGACTGTCTTTGCTTAGTTGTATTGCCTTTGCACCTTTGTCAAAGATCAGAAAACAATATTTAAAGGAGTCTATTTCTTAGCTTCGTGTTCCACTCCATTGGTCTGCTTGTCTATTCTGTTGCCAATACCTCCTTTCTTGCTGCAATTTTATAGTAAAACTTGGAGTCAGGTAGTGTCTGTCTCCCAACTTTGTTTTTCTCCTTCAATATTATGTTGGCCTTTTCCCTCTCCATATAAACTTTAGAAGCAGTTTGTTACTATCTTAAAAAAATAATAGCTGGGTTTTAGTTGGAATTGCATTAACTCTATAGACCAATTTGGGAAGAACTGACCTCTTGACAATGTTTCCATCCATGAACATGGAATATCTTTCCATTTTTGCTTTTCTTTGATTTCACTCATGCAGTTTTGGAGTTTTTCACATATAGATTTTGTACATATTTTATTAGACATTGTTTTAGTTCATTGAGTGCAAATGTAAATAGTATTGTTCTTTTAATTTCAAATTCCATTTGTTCTTTGATTTAGTTGCTGTTATAGTAAACCTGGTATCCTGCAATGCTGATATAATTGCTTATTAGTTTAAAGAAATTTTGGTTTTGATTCTTTTAGATTTTCTACATAGAAAATTATGTCATATGCAAAGAAAGACAGCTTTATGTCTTCCGTCCAAGTTTGTATACTTACTTTTTTTTCTTGCCTTATGCATTAGCTAGAATTTCCAGTAGAATAGAAGTAGTGAGAGGGGATATTCTTGCCTTGTAACTAATGTTAGTTGGAAAACTGGGTTTCTCACCATTGCATGTGATGTTAGCTATAGGACTGTTTTTGTAGGTACTCTATCAGGTTGAGAAAGTCTCCTTTATGTTTACTGAGGGTTTTTTTTTTTTTTTTTGAATGGGTATAGTTTTGTCAAATGCCTTTTCTGCATATATTGATATGATCCTGTGATTTTTCTATTTTAGTCTGTGGATATGATAGGTTAATTGATTTTGAAAGATAAAAACACTTGATTATGATTTATAACTTGTTTTTCTTTTGCTGTTTAGGGCCGTGCCCATGGCATATGGGATTTCCCAGGCTAGGGGTCTCATTGAAGCTACAGCTGCCAGCCTATGCCACAGCCACAACAATGCCAGATCTGAGCTGCATCTGTGACCTGCACCACAGCTCATGGCAATGCCAGATCCTTAACCCACTGAGTGAGGTCAGGGATTGAACCACAACCTCCATGGTTCCTAGTTGGATTTGTTTCTGCTGCACCACGATTGGAACTCTCAATGATTTATAACTTTTAAATGCTTTATTTTTTGTATTTTTTTTCTTTTTATGGCTGCACTTGTGGCATATGGAAGTTCCTGGGTTAAGTGTCAAATCAGAGATGCAGCTGCCGGCCTACACCAAAGCTATGGCAGCACCGGATCCTTAACCCTCTGAGCAAGGCCAGGGATTGACCTATATCCTCATGGATACTGATGGGTTCTTAACCTACTGAGCCACAATGGGAACTCTGCTTTTTTCTGAATTTGTTTTGCTGATATTTTGCTGAAGATTTTTACATCTGTTTTGATGGAGATATTTGTCTGTAATTTTCTTCTCTTGTAATGTTTTTTTCTGATTTTGGTATTAAGGTAATGCTGGACTCATAGAATGAGTTAGAGAGTATTCCCTCTGCCTCTTATCCCTTGAAAGAGATTGTATAGAATTGGTATATCTTTCATACATGTTCAGTAAATTTCAGCAGTGAACTCATCTGGGTTTGGTGCATATGTTGAAGGTTATTATTTGTTCAATTTCTTCAATATGTAGAAATCTATTCAGGTCATGTATTTCTTCTTGTGTGAATTTAGGTACATTTTGTCTTTCAAGGGACTGCTCCTTTTTATGAAGGTTATCAAGGTATAGAATTGTTCATAGTATTCCTTTGTATCCTTTACTGTCCATGTAGTTATGTGCTTCCTTTTATTTGTAAAATTAGTAATTTGTGCTCTTTTTTTTTGTTAGTTATCTCTCTAGAGCCTTATCAGTTTTATTGATCTTTTCAAACAATGAGCTTTTTTTTGTTGTTGATTTTTCTCTTATATGTTACTCCTTTCAATTTCACTGATTTATGCTTTCATTTTTATGACTTCTCTTGTGGTTCCTCTGGACTATATATGTTCTTATTTTTCTACCTTCCTGATATGTAAACCTAGGTTATTCATTTTAGATTTTACCTCTTTTGTAATCTGTGATTCAAGGCTATACATTTTCTTCTAGGTACTACTTTTGCCATATCCTACAAATTTTGATAAGTTGTGTTTCTATTTTCATTTTGTTCAAAATGTGTTTTAATTTCTCTCAAGATTTTTTCTTTCACTCATGTATTATTTAGCTCTGTTTTTTAAAAAAATTTCAAGTATTTGGGAATTTTATGTTATTAATTTCTATTTAATTCCATTGTTGTCTGAGAGCAGACATTTGTATTATTTCCATGCTTTTAAATTTGTGAAAGTGTAGTTTGTAGCCAAAGTGTGGTATATTTTCCTGAATGTGTTTTCTGTTGTTGGGTGAAGTACTACATGTCAATTATATACATCTGATTGATGGTGTTGTTGAGTTCAACTACATCCTTACTGATTATCTGCCAACTAGACCTGTCCATTTCTGATAGAGAGGTGTTGAAGTCTCCAATAATAGGAATAATCTAATTTTCTTTGCAGTTCTATACATTTTTGCCTTACATATATGATGCCTTATTGCTAGGTGCATGTATTAAGAATTGTGAGTTTTCTTGGAGAATTGTCCCCTTTATTGTCATGTTATCTTTTGTTATCTTTGCTTGCTTTCAAGTCCACTTTGACTAAAGTTATTATGGCTATTTCTTTGATTTGATTAGTGTTAGCATGACACATTTTTCTCTCTCCATTTCCCTTTTTTCTTACTGAATTTTATTACATTTATAGGTGTACAACAATAATAACGACCAAGTTTTTATACCATTTCAATCCCAAACCCTCAGTGTAGCACCCCCACCCATCGACCTGTCTCATTTGGAAACCATAAGGTTTTCAAAGTCTGTGAGTCAGTGTCTGTTCTGCAAAGAAGTTCAGTGTATCCTTTTTTTAGATTCCACATGTAAGTGATAGGATTTGATGTTGGTGTCTCATTGTCTGACTGACCTCACTTAATATGATAATTTCTAGGTCCGTCCATGTTGCAGCAAATGCCGTTATTTCTTTCCTTTTCATGGCTATTTCATTCTGTTTATGTACCACATCTTCTTTATCCACACCTCTATTAATGGGCATTTATGTTGTTTTCATGTCTTGGCTATTGTATAGAGTGCTGCAATAAACATTGGAGTACATGTGTCTGTTTGAGTCATGGTTTTCTCTGGATAGATGCCCAGGAGTGGGATTGCTGAATCAAATGGTAATTCTATTTTTAGTTTTCTGAGGAATCGCCATACTGTTTTCCACAGTGGTTGCACCAATTTATATTCCCACCAACAGTGTAATAGGGTTCCTTTTTCTCCATGCCCTCTCCAGAACTTACTGTTTGTAGACTTTTTGATAATGGCCATTCTGGCTAGTGTAAGGTGGTACCTCATAGTGGTTTTGATTTGCATTTCTCTGATAACAAGTGATGTTGAACATCTTTTCATGTGTGTTTTGGCTATCCGTATGTCTTCTTTGGAGAGTTGTCTGTTTAGATATTCTTCCCATTTTTTGATGGGGTTGTTTGTTTTTTTTGGTATTGAGCTGTAGAAGGTATTTGTAAATTTTAGAGATTAATCCCTTGTCAGTCGCTTCATTTACAAATAGTTTCTCCCATTCTGTGGGTTGTCTTTTCATTTTGTTTAGGGTTTCCTTTGCTGTGCAGAAGTTTTTCTCTCTCCATTTACTTTTGATCTATATGTTTCCTTATATTTAAAATGGGTTTCTTATGGACAGATATAGTCAAGTTGTGTTTTTCATCTATTCTGACAATCATACATTTAGACTAAGTTCAATGAGATTATTGATATAGTTGTTTTAATGTATACCATATGTTGTACAATTTTCTGTTTGTTGTCTTTGTTCTGTTTTTGTCTTCTGTTTTTTTCTGACTCTTTGGTTTTAACTGAACACTTCATATGATTCCATTTTCTGTCCTTTTTTAGAATATTAATTGTACTGTTTTTAAACTTTTTACCTTAGAGTTTACTGTCTATATTTACAACTAATGCAGTTCATCTTCAAATAATACTGTTCCGCTCACAAGTAATATGAGTACCTTATAATAACAGAATAATCATAATTCTTTTCTCATGTCTCTTGGATATTTGCAGTCATTCATTTGCTAATATGTAAGCTACATGAACATATACATATATACACATAAGAGTATATATGTAAGCATAGGTAATTGAAGACATTCCATGTCTGTGGATTTCACATCTTTTGGCTATTATTATTTTGAAGAAACTGATCTATAAAATCAACGTAGAATAAGAAAAATACAAGTTTTTGTTTTACTTTCACTTATTCTTTCTGTAATACTCTAGTGCAGATCCTGGCTTCTGATAAATTTTCCTTCTCTCTAAACGACTTCTTTAGTATTTATGGCAAGGATACTGACAATAAATTCCCTCAATTTTTATTCATTTTAGAAAATCTTTTGTTCTCCACATTTGAAAGATAATTTCATAGAGTACAGGCATAGATTCTTGTTGTTTTCTCTCAACCCTTGAAATATTTAATTCTACTACTTTCTTTCTTGGTTTCTAAGGAGATATTAGATAGAACTCATATCTTTTTCCTCTGTGTGTAAGATGCTTTTGTACCCTCTGGCGCCTTTCAGGAATTTTTCTTTGTCTTTAATTTTCTGTAGTTTGAAAATTATATGCCTATGCATAGTTATTTTAGCATTTATACTGCTTTTTGTTCTCTGAGGTACCAATATCTGTGGTTTGCTCTTTGACATTAATTTGGAGGAATTTTTACTTATTATTGTTTCAAGTATTTCTTCTATTCCTTTGTCTTCTTTTTCTACTTGTTTTCGTGTTATGTGTATATTTTTTATAGTCGTTCCACAGACTCTGGATATTCTGTTCTCTTTTTTCTCAACTTTTGTTTGCTTTGCTTTTCTGTTTTAGTGGTTTCTATTAAGATATCTTAAAGTTCAGAGATCTTGTTCCTCAGTTGTGTCCGGTGTGCTAATTGGCTTATCAAAGGCATTCTTCAATTTTGTCACAGTGGTTTTGATCTCCAGCATTTCCTTTTGGTTCTCTTTTGTATTTCTGTATCCCTGTTTGCATTTTTCATCTGTTCTTTCATGCTGTCTACTTTATCTATTGGAGCCTTGAGCATATTAATCATGGTTTATTTACATTCCCATTTTGATAAGTATAACTTCTCTGTCATGTCTGGTTCTGATATTCTATCTCTTTACATTTTGTTTTTTGCCTCTTGGTATGTCTTGTAGTTTTTTTATTAATGGTGGTACATGATGTGCTAGGTAAAAGGAACTATTATAAATAGACCATTAGTAATTTGGTAGCAAAGGATGGGAGAGGGGAAGCACTCTGTAGTCTTATTATAGGATCTCAGCCTTCCATTGAGCTTGTGCCTCTGGCTTGATAATTTCACAAGTATTTTTCAGGTTTTTTTCTCACCCTTAAGGTGTGATAATATGACTTAGAGTGGGTTGGAGTTGGGTATTTCACCTTCCTCAGGTCAGTTAGACTCTGATGTCAGCAGGCTAGGCTCTGTTTAACCAGTTTCTCCTGAAGGAAGGCCTTATTAAGAACAGAGTGTTTTATAAACTATCATCATTCCATATCTGTGAATTTCACATCTTTGGTTTGTTGAATCCCTGGTTACAGAACCCATGTGTGCAGAAGGCCTATGGTACGAAGCCATTTTATACAAGGGAATTGAACATCCATGAATTTTGGTATCAATGAGGGGACCTGGAAACAATCATCTGAAGATACTGAGGTGATTTCAAACTGTATTTCAAAATGATTTCTTTTCCCCTGCCACACCAGAAATACAAAGGAGTTTTCCTCTGACATTTACTGTGAGAACTTTGTAGAGTTCCTAGAGGTAATCTCACAAAATTGTGGGGACATCCTGTAACTGAATTCCCTTTGGAGTTTTTAAATTTCGTTGTTCACACTGAGCCTCTAGCAAATCATACATCACCATTGATGTTATCCTATTCTCGTTACTGGTTCCTACAGAGGTTTCTGCTAGTGAATCTGCTCCCACAAGTGTGAACCCCCTGTATGCACTTGTAAATCTCTTCAATCTTTGGATGCAGAGTCTTCTTACTTTTCTTATGAATCCTAGAATTGTTAAATTTTCAATCTTTAACTTTTTGGTTGTTGCTAGGATAGAGTAGCAACTTCCAAGCTCCTTAATTATAAAACCTGGAGTTCTTATTGTGGCTCAGTGGTTAACGAATCCCACTAGGAAACATGAGATTGTGGGTTCGATCCCTGGCCTTGCTCAGTGAGTTCAGGGTCCAGCATTGCTGTGAGCTGTGGTGTAGATTGCAGATGTGGCTTGGATCCTGCCTTGCTGCGGCTATGGCATAGGCCTGCAACTACAGCTCCAATTTTAGCCTAGCCTGGGAGCCTCCATATGCCGTGGGTGTGGCCCTAAAAAGACAAAGGACAAAAAATAAATAAATAAAAAATAAAACCTGAAGTTTGTCATTGCAATTTCAAATTGAAAATATCAAGTAAATTTTTGAAAAATTCAGGTAATGTATTATTTCATTAGATAAAGTCAATCTTAGAGGATTTAATTAAAACTTTTAAAGAAGTTCTAGGACCTTGTTACTATGGAAATATTTATTTTTAATCAAAATGATTAGGATGCAAAATTCAGTTTTGAATAATTTTAGGTAACCTTTGTTGATCTCTGGATTCTATTCTCTAACTTATTTTATTTGGAATCCTCACTGAATTTAAAATATATATTAAAATATATGTATTTTGTCTTTTTAGGGCCACAACTGTGGCATATGGAGGTTTCCAGGTTAGGGGTTGAATCAGAGCTGTAGCTGCTGACCTATGCCACAGCCACAGAAATGCGGGCTCGAAGCTGCATCTGCAACCTACACCATAGCTCACAGAAATGCCAGATCTGAGCAAGGCCCGGGATGGAACCCATATCCTCATGGATACCTGTCGGGTTCATTAACCACTGAGCCACAATGGGAACTCTGAAGTAAGTACTTTCATATTGCTTGTATTCTACAAATATAATTTTGGCTTAAAATATGTTTGAGAATCTCCCAAATTATTTACATATCCATATATTTATCCACAAATGGTTCTTTTTATTTTTGTATAGTTTTTATTGTTTGAGTATATCCCCTCACATTTACCATTCTTTGTTTAAGATATTTAGATTGCTTCCAATCTTGGCCAGTATAAAATACAATGTAAATATTCTTGTGCAGTTCTAGTTGAACCCACAGGGGAATTTATTTTCTGAAAGGAATAACTAAAAATTTCCTAGAACTGGTTAAAGAGTTGCTGAAGATCTACATCTGCAGTAATGCTTTGTGTTTTCAGTATTTTTATCTTTGCCTTTCTGAAAGTAGAAAATAGTGTATTTTTGTTGCTTTAATTTGCATATTCATGACATTCAATGAAGGACATTCAATGTCCTCATATATATATACATTGGCCATTTTGATTTCCTCATCTGTAAACTGCCTGGTCACACTTTTATCCAATTTTAGTTTGGTTATTTTGCCAGACTGTCTGTTTCTGTCTCTTACTATGCTCTCCATTTATAGGGACAATGAAAAGAATTCTGTCTTGAAAATGAATTAAGTAGGTTTCTAGGATACATTTTGCCAAAGAGATATGAGAGAAAAATTACTAAATTCTCATTATCAATCCATTATATTCAAAATATATAGTTGTATATTTTTTCCTGACTAAACTATGATTGATAGAGTTATTGTCTCTTCTTACTGATTTAAAGTTTTTAATATTCCAAGAATATATCCTTTATTAAGTTTATGTGTTGCAGACATCTTTTCCAGTGTGTAAATCAATACAAACAATATTTTTTTTTTGCTGATGATGCTTTTCAGTTAACCAGCAATTTCAATTTTACTCTATTAAAATGTGTCAGTATGTTATTTTAGTTTTAGTTTTGGTGTTCATTTTTTGCTACCCAGTGGTGTATGGGATTCCTGGGCCAGGGATCAGATCTAAGCCACAGTCACAATCCAAGTGACAGCTGTGTCAGTGTCGCATCCTTAACCCACTGTGCCCACAGGGGATTGAACCTGTGTCCCAGTTTTCCCAAGATGCTGCCAGTCTGGTTGTGCCACAGGGGAACTCCAGTATTTTATTTTTTAAATTTTAATTTTTAGGTAGCAAATCTTTTATTCTTAAATTTATAAATTTGTCCTTAAATTTATGTCTTCTAAGTTTTCTTTTAAGTATTTTAAAATTTTTGATGCCATATTATATATATATATAATATATATACATATTTGTATATAGTAAGATGGATAACCTAAAGCCTTAGCTTCATTCTTTGCCGAATGCGTCTTAGTCTCAAATTTATTTATTTATTTAGTCTTTTTAGGGCCACATCTGTGGCATATGGAGGTTCCCAGGCTAGGGGTGGAATCAGAGCTGTAGTTTCTGGCCTATGCCACAGCCACAGCAGCGTCAGATCCAGGCTGCAGCTGCGACCCACAGCACAGCTCATGGCAACGCTGGATCCTTAACCCATTGAGCAAGGCCAGGGATCGAACCTGTGTCCTCATGGATGCTAGTTAGATTTGTTTCTGCTGAGCCACAATGGGAACTCCTTAGTTTTAAATTTAGTTGTTGAGTCTCCTTGTCCCATGAACATGGTATAGCTATTTCTTAAAATCTTTTTTATGTTTTACATTTTATATTTTTATATTTTCACCCAAAAGTTATGTATTTTTATTAGCTATACATAATATATGTCTATACACACACTCTACTTGGCTAGTTTGAACTTTGAACACGTTAGTAGTGTTCAGAAATAATGAGTAGCTGTTCTTTTGTATTAGTGAGTAGTGGGAACCTTATATTCTTCACAAGTTAAAATGCACCTTGTATTTCAAAATTTATTAATTTTCTACATAAACTCTATCAGGAAATAATTTCCTTTCTGATCACAATTTTCTTTTAGAAAAAGATTTCAACTGTAAAACTCAACTATTGCCTAGAAGTAAATTTCAATGAAATTTAAGTATACAATTTAAATCTCACATGTCAAGAACATAGAGCCTTTTAAGAATTCAAATATAAAACCAAACCAAAATGAAACAAATCAGTATGTATCTAAGTTATAAACATAGGTAACTCACATGTAAATATACAACAGTCAATACAATCTAGCAATATATTAATTGAATTGTGTTTCCCAAAGTATCTATTCTCTGCTTCCTCCTCAACATATTTATTGTCTTTTTGATAATAGCCATTCTGACAGGTGTGAGCTGAGCTGGTATACCACTGTAATTTTAATTTGGCGAGTTCCTGTTGTGGCTCAGTGGTAACGAACCCAATTAGTATCCATGAGTGCATTAATGATCCGGGGTTTCTGTGAGCTGCGATAAAGCTGCTGACATGCCTTGGATCCCGAGTTCCTGTGGCTGTGGCATAGGCTGGTGGCTGCGGCTCACTTTCAACCCCTAGCCTGGGAAACTTCCATATGCTATGGGTACAGCCCTGAAATGAAAAAAATAATAATCTGTCTGTCCCTGATGATTAATGATATTGAGCATTTTTACATATGTAACTTGGCCATCTGTATGTCTTCTCTGAAAAAAAAGGTCTATTCAAGTCCTCTGTTCATTTTTTTTTTTTTTTGGCTGCATCCACAGTGTATGGAAATTCCTTGGCCAGGGATCAAATCCAAGCCACAGCTGGGACTTATACCGTATCTGCGGTAACACTGGATCCTTAACCCACTGTGTCAGGCTGGGAATCAAACCTGTGCCTCTGAAGTGACACTAGCTGACAGTGGATCCTTAACCTGCTTAACCACAGTAGGAATTGCTTTGTTCATTTTTTAATTGAATTAGTTTTGTATCTTCTCCCATTCAGTAGGCTGCATTTTTGCCTTGTTGATGATTTTCTCCACTTGCCAGAGCTTTTTAGTTTGATGTAGTCCCTTTGCTTTTGTTTCTTTTATCTGACAACCAAGTTCCAAAAAAAAAAAATATTACTAAACCTGATGTCAAAGAATATGGTGCACATGTTTTATCTTAACAATTTTATGGTTTCACAGCTTACATTTATCTTTATTTTTTTTTCCTTCTTCTTTTTTTTTTTTTTTTGTCTTTTGCCTTATCTAGGGCTGCACCCATGGCATATGGAGGTTCCCAGGCTAGGGGTCTAACAGGAGCTGTAGCTGCCAGCCTTTGCCACAGCCACAGCAACGCGGGATCCAAGCCGTGTCTGCAACCTACACCACAGTTCACGGCAACACCGGATCCTTAACCCTCGAGCAAGGCCAGGGATTGAACCCACAACCTCATGGTTCCTAGTCGTATTCATTAACCGCTGAACCATGACAGGAACTCCTAAGTCTTTAGCTAATTTTCAGTTTATTTTATGTATGGTGTGAGAAAGCCATCCAGTTTGATTCTTTTGCATGTAACTATTCAGTTTTTCAGTATCATTTACTGAAGAAGCTATCTTTTCCTCATTGTATCTTCTTGGCCTCGTTCATCATAGATTAACCCATCATTTAAGTGTGGGCTTATTTCTGGGCTCTCTTTTTTGTTCTATTGGTCTATGTCTGTTTTTGTGTTAGTACTATATTGCTTTATTGCTATGCTTTGTAGTATATTTGAAATCAGAGGATGTGAAACCTCCAACTTTGTTCATTCTCAGAACTGCTTTGGTTATTCAGTCTTTTGTGCAATCATACAAATTTTAAAATTATGTGCTACAGTTCTGTGAAAAATATCTTTGGTGTTTTGGTAGGGACTGCACTGAATCTGTAGTTTGACTTAAGTAGTATGGTCATTTTAACAATATTTATTCTTCCATACATGAACATGAGCTGTCATTCCATTTGTTTTTATTGGCTTCAGTTTCTCTCACAATGTCGTAAGAGTTTTCAGAGTACAAGTCTTTTATCTTGTTGTTTAGATTTATTTCTATATATTTTATTCTTTTTTGATACAATTGTGAATCGGGTTGTATTCTTAATATCTCTTACTGATACTTCATTATTAATATATAGAAATGCAGCAGATTTTATATATTTGAATTATGCAACTTTACCGAATTAATTGATGAGTTCTAATTTTTTTTTTAGGATTTTCTATATATATAGTATCGTGGTATCTGGAAATAGTCATTTACTTCTTACTTTCCCATCTGAATGTCTTTTCCTTCTTTTCATATCTGATTGTGGTGGCAGGGAATTTCAGTATTATATTGAATAAAAGTGGTGAGAGTGGCATCCTTGTCTTATTCCTGACCTTGGAGGAAATGATTTCAGCTTTTTCATTGTTGAGTGTAATGTTGGCTATGGGTTTATTGTATATGGTCTTATTCATGTTGTGGTATGCTTTTTCTAAACCCATTTTGTTGAGAGTTTTTGTCAAAAATGGATCCTGAATTTTATCAAAACTTTTTTTCTGCATCTGTTGAAATAGTCATATGATGTTCATTATTTTTGTTAAGGTTATGTATCATATTGATTGATTTGCAGCTGTTGTGCCATTCTTGTATTCCTGCAATAAATACCACTTGATCATGGTGTATGATCCTTTTAATGTGTTGCTTAATTTGGTTTGGTAATATTTTGTTTGGGATTTTTGCATCTCTGTTTATCAGTGATATTGGGCTGTAATTTATGTGTGTGTGTGTGTGTGTGTGTGTGTGGTGTCTTTGTCTGGATTTAGTGTCAGGATTATGCAAGCCTCAAAGACTGAATTCAGAAGTTTTCCTTCCTATCAAATTGTTTGGAATTGTTTGAGAAGGATAAGTATTAGCAAATCTTTAAATGTTTCCTAGTATTTACTCATGAAGCTGTCTGATCCTGGGCTTTTGTTTGTTGGTAGTTTTTTTAATAACAAAATCAATTTCATTATTGGTAATCATTCTGTTCATATTGTCTATATCTTCCAGATTCAGTCTTACAATACTCTACATTTTTAGGAATTTATCCATTTCCTATAGGTTGTCCATTTTATTAGCTTCAATTGTTCATAGTAACCTCATAGGATCCTTTGCATTTCTATGGTATCAGTTATAACTTCTTTTTAAATTGCATTTCTATGGTATCAGTTATAACTTCTTTTTAAATTCTCCCTTTGTTTTTCTTGAGGAGTTTGACTAAGTTTATCAATTTTATTTATCTTTTAAAAATATCAGTTCTTGGTGTTCCTGTTATGGCTCAGTGGATTAAGAACCGAACCTGACTAGTATATGTGAGGATACAGGTTCGACACCTGGCCTCACTCAATGGGTTAAGGATCCAGTGTTACCACAAACTGTGGCATAGGTCATAGATGTGGTTTGGATCTGGCATTGCTGTGGGTATGTGGTAGGCTGGCAGCTGCAGCTGTGATTTGACCCTAGCCTGGGAAGTTCCTTTATCCAACTTCCTTAGTCATCATATGTTCCATTCTTCCAAGTT
>PVHT020000143.1:3911553-3939032 GCA_004024745.2 Catagonus wagneri
GGATCGTTAACCCACTGAGCAAGGGCAGGGATCGAACCCGCAACCTCATGGTTCCTAGTCGGATTCGTTAACCGCTGCGCCACAACGGGAACTCCAAGGAAAGTTAGTAAAAAAAAAAATAAAAGGTTATATCTGTGGTCACAGTTTATGTTTCTTGAGCACTTATTATGTGTCATGGTCTTGATAAATATATTTTATAATGGTCACTGACAAAGATAACAGAAAGACATATGTAAAACATAGGTATGTCAGAATACCTGCAATTTTTTTTTCTTTTGAATGTGTATTGCCCTTATAAAAACTTGTGGTCCAATGACTAAAAGAGATGAATGGAAAAAATACATATATCGATACTTCTGGTTTGGGGATAAAAAACTAGTAATTAAATGGAATTATAGAATTAAGTAATGTAGAATTTTAATTGATGATTTTGAAAAAGTTTATATAGATAAGACTAGATCAGTGATGTCTATTTGGTAATGAGAAATAAAAAAATAACAATGTCTTTCTAAGAGGATTAGATAAACGGGCTACCAGAGCCTCACATTAATGAAGAAGAGAAGGATCAATAAAAAAGAGAGATGTAAAAGCTGAACATAAAATGTGTTTATTATAGTCAAAATATCTTGGGGAGTTCCTGTTGTGGCTCAGAGGTAATGGACCTGACTAGATATGATCCTTTGCATTCCTGTGGTATTAGATATAACTTCTTTTTTAATTCTGATTTTATCTGGGCTCTCCCTTTGTTTTTCTTGAGGAGTTTGTTTTAAAAGATTATCAATTTTGTTTATATTTTCAAAAATAAGTTCTTAGAGTTCGTATTGTGACTCAGTGGATTAAGAACGTGAGTGATATCTATGAGCATGTAGATATGGCCAAAGGCTATATGGCCAATCCCTGGCCTTGCTCAGTGAGTTAAGGATCCAGCATTGCCATGAGTTGTGGTGAAGTTCACAGATGTGGCTTGGATCCTGCATTGCTGTGGCTGTGACATAGGTCAGCAGCTGCAGTTCCGATTTGACTCCTAGCCTGGAAACATACATATGCTGCAGATATGGTCATAAAAAGCAAAAAAAAGTCAAAATATTTTTCCAATAATTAGGTATATGTAAGTAAAAATATTAGAAAAAATTATATTTCTATATAATAATGCAGAAAGGTAGTATAACGTGGAGTTTCCATGAATGGAACATAATAGAGGTTCCAGAAATAAATCCAAGCTTTATGGTCAACTGATCTTCAACAGTGGTGCCTAGTATACACAATGGGGAAAGAATAGTTTCTCCAATAAGTAGTTTAGAGAAAACTAGATATCCACATGAAAAAGAATGAAATTGAACTGCAGTCTCTCACCATACTCAAAATCAACTAAAAATTGATTAAAGACTTAAATGTGAGACCTGAAACTGTAAGCCTCCTAGAAGGAAGCACAGGGAAAAGCTTTCTTTTAAAAAACATTTTATTTAATTGAAGTACAGTTGATTTACAATGTTATGTTAATCTCTGCTATACAGAAAAATAACCCAGTTATACTTATGACTCAGTTATACATATATATATATATATATATTCTTTTCCATATGGTTTATTAAAAGATATTGAATATAGTTCCCTGTGCTAGACAGTAGGATCTTGTTGTTTATTCATTCTATGTATAATAGTTTGCATCTGCTAATCTAAACTCCCAGTCCATCTCTCCCCCACTTCCCACCCTTCTTGGCAACCACATCCCTGTTGTCTATATCTATGACTCTGTTTCTGTTTCATAGATATGTTCATTTGTATCATATTTTAGATTCCACATATACATGATATCATATGGTATTTGTATTTCTCTTTCTGACTTACTTCACTTAGTATGACTACGTCAAATAAACAAAATAAGAAATAGAAGAAGAGAAATCACAACCAATACCACAGAAATATAAAAAAGGCTTTAAGACAATACTTTGAACAATTATGTGCCAATAAATTTGACAACCTTGAAGAAAAGGACAAGTTTCTAGAAAAAAAAAAACCCACCAAAACTGAATCAAGAAGATACAGATATTTTTAACAGACTGATCACTAGAAGTGGAGTAGGATCTGTAACAAAGAAAAAAGAAAAAGAAAAACCTCCTTGCAGACAAAACTCCTTGCAAACAAAAGCACAAGCAAACAAATATTTGTTTCACAGGCGAATTCTACCAAACGTACAAAGAACTTAACCTGATCCTTTTCAAAGTCTTCCAAAGGACTGAAGAGAGGACACTCCCAAATATATTCATATGAAACCATCATCACCCTGATACCAAAATCAGACAAAGGCACTACCAAAAAGAAAATTAGAAGCCAATATCTTTTATGAATATAGACGCAAAAATGCTCAACAAAATATTAGCAAAGGAAATGCAACAACACATAAAAAAGATTATACATCATGACTAAGTTGGATTCTTGCCAGTGTCACAAGGATGCCTCAACATTTGCTTATCAATATGATAAACCACATCAACTACAACAAAAAAAAGACAGAACCTCATGATCATCTCAATAGATGAGGAAAAAGCATTTAATAAAATTCAACATTAATTCATGATAAAAACTCTTTCCAAAGTGGATATAGAGGGAACATATCTCAACATCATAAAAACTATTTATGCCAAACCCCCAGCAAATATAATACTCAATGGAGAAAAAGCTGAAAGCCTTCCCACTAAAATCTGGAACAAGACAAGGATGCCCACTTTCACTACTTCTGTTGAGCATAGTATTAGAAGTCCTAGCCACAGTAATCAGAGAAGAAAAAGAATAAAAGGTATTTTGATTAGTAGGGAAGAGGTAAAATTGTCATTATATGCAGATGACATGGTACTATATATAGAAAATCCTAAGGACTCCACACAAAAACCACTAGAATTGATAAATGAATTCAGCAAAGTAACAATACAAAATTAATATACATAAATTAGTTTCATCTTTACACTAACAATGAAATATCAGAAAGGGAATGTAAAAAAAAAACAATCTTTATAAAATCACATAAAATTACTTAGGAATAAACACAACTAACGATAGAAAGACTTACATGCTGAAAACTATAAAACATTAACAAAAAGTATTGAAGATGATTCAAAGAAATGGAAAGATATCCAGTTCTCTCCTTGGTATCTGTCTTACCAATTTTTTGCATATGACACAAAAAGCAGGGAAACACAAGAAAAAACAGCCAAGACTACATCAAGTTAAAAAATTTCTGCATAGCAAAGGGAACATCAACAAAATATGTGATATGAAAGGATATCTGCAAATACATATCTGATAATATCCAAAATATGTTGTCATACAACTTAATACTAGAAATACAAATAACTTGATTAAAAATGGGCAAAATACTTAAAAAGACACTGCTCAAAAGAAGAAATTTAAATGGCTAACAGTTATATGAAACAGTGCTCAACATCCATAACTAATCATCAAGGAAATGCAGATCATGACAACAGTGAAATATCACCTCATGCCTGTTATGGGTGGTTATTATCGAAAGGACAGAGGATAAGTGTTTGCAGGATGTGAAGAGAAGTTAACATTTGTATACTGCTGGTGGGAATGTAAATTAGTAAAACCATATGGAAAATAGTATGGAAATTCCTCAAAAAATTAAAAATAGTTCTAACATGTGATCTTGCAATCTCACTGCTGCAAATATGTCCAAACAAACTGAAGTCAGAATTGCAAAATGATATCTGCATTCCCATGTTCATTGCAATATCATTCCCTGTAGCTAATACTAGAAGCAATCTAAATGTCCTTTGATGGATGAATGGATAAAGAAAATGTGGTGTGTGTACACACATATACAGTGTAATATTATTCTGCTTTAAAAAATAATCATTTTGCCATTTGGTATAACATGGCTGGAGCAAAATATGCCAAACACAGAGAAATACTGCATGATCCTACTCATATATAAATCTAATAAAGTGAAAATCATAGAAGCAGAGTAGGATGATGGTTTCTAGGAGTTGGGAAGGGGAAAATGGAGTGATGTACATCAAAGGGTACGCATTTTAAGTTATGCATGAACAGTTTCGGGAGATTCATGTATAGTATGATGATGGTTAATAATAATTTGTAATTTGCCGAGATTTTAAATTAAATCTCACCATATACATAATAATAACCATGTAGAAGTTATATATATTAATTAGTTTGATTATAGTGATAATTTGAAAATGTGTACTGATAATCAAAACATCAAGTTGTACACCTTAAATATATAGAATTTTGTGTCAGTGATGTTTCGATAAAGCTGTTAAAAACAAAAAGTAATAAAGTATATGAAGCATCTGGTAATATAATAACGCTTATCTTTTTTTTTTTTTTTTCCTTATGTACGGCCGCACCCACAGCATATGGAGGTTCCCAGGGTGGGGGTCTAACAGGAGCTGTAGCCGCCGGCCTTCGCCATAGCCACAGCAACGCGGGATCCGAGCCGCGTCTGCGACCTACACCACAGCTCACGGCAACGCGGGATCCTTAACCAGCTGAGCAGGGCCAGGGATCAAACCCATGTCCTTATGGATACTAGTAGAATTCATTATTACTGAGCCATGAGGGGAATTCCTGGAATTTTTAATGGTGTACAATTTTATTTTCATGGATTTGCAGTAGAGTGCAATATTTCATAATGTTCTGATAAGAATAAGATAAATTTAAGAAAAGAGATTCATAAAATTTAAGTAAGTTTAGGTAACACATGCCATATATCTGACCTAGTTGGAGAAAGAAAACCATGTGAGAGCATGCATTTTAATACTACTTCTAAGAGTACTTTATTAGTAGCCCATTTAATTACCTAAAGATGTGCAATATTTTATGAAATTACCTCAAAAACAAAGTATGCCCTTTCAATTATCAAGATAAAAACTGAATTTATTCAGTTTTATATCAAGATAAAACTGAATTTCTTTTCTCTCAACAAATGAAAGCCATGACTGAACTGTTCTAGTGATTTTTTGAAAAGTTATTCTATATGGTTGAAATTTTAAGTATATGAATTCCATAAAGAATATCAAAATATTTCCAGATCTAATTATATTTTCATGAACAACCACTGGCTAACCTCTGATACTTCACTGCATCGATGTTGAAAGGATGCTTTTGCCCAAAGAGCCAGATTATAACGAGTCTTTGATACTCAAGAATATCTCTAGAACTGAGTATCCATTCCTAAAGATATTCTGATTGTTATCATGATTCAAGAAGATTGAAAAATATCTCTAGTTTGGTACTTTTAAACTGTACATAAGATCTTTTGAAAAATTTTCCTAAAATAAAATCTATATCTGTATTCATAATTATGTCACCAGTATACAAAAGCACAGTCTATGTTCTAAACTTGGAAAAACATGGGAAAGCTAAACTTAGTGGTGTGTAGCTAATGCTTTTGCCTCTCTTATCCCTAGTCACTACTATCACTGAAACTTTTCAATGTAAAATATTTGCTCTTTAGTCCAAACAAATTGCATTTTTAATTGTATTAATATTCAGAATGGTGGGTTCCCTCTTCTCCACACTGTCCCCTGCATTTATTTGTGGACTTTTTGATTCTGGCCAGTCTAACTAGTTTGATATGATACCTCCCTGTGGTTTTGATTTGCGTTTCTCTAATAATTAGTGATGCTGAGCATCTTTTCATGTACCTGTTGGCCATCTATATCTTTTCTTTGGAGAAATGTCTGTTTAGATCCTCTGCCCTTTTTTTGATTTGGCTGTCTGCTTTTTTTTGATACTGAAATGTATGAGATGTTTATGTATTTTAGAAATTAAACCCTTGTTGTTTGCATCATATGCAAATACTTTCTCCCCTTCCTTAGATTTCTTTTAGTTTTGTTTACGGTTTCCTTTGCTGTGAAAAAGCTTTCAAGTTTAAATAGGTCACATTTGTTTCCTTTTTTTTTCCTTTCGATTACTCTAGGAGATAGATCCAAAAAGGTACTGCTGTGATTTATATCCAAGAATGCCCTGCCTGTGTTTTTACTTAGAAGTTTTATAATATTTGGCTTTACATTTAGGTTTTCAATACATTTTTATTTTATTTTTGTATATGGTGTTAGAAAATGTTCTAATTTCATTAATTTCCCTGTAGTTTTCTAGTTTTCCCAGCACTACTTTTCGAAGAGACTATCTTTTCTCTTTTGCATATTCTTACCACCTTTGTCATAGATTAATTTACCATAAGTTTGTGAGATATTTTTCTGGGCTTTATACCTTGTTCCACTGATCTGTTTGTTTTTGTGCCAGTATCATACAGTTTTATTACTTTTGCTTTGTCCAAAGTTTGAATTCATGGAGCCTGATTCCTCCAGCAATTTTCGTTCAAGTTCTGTTTAAAATGCCATTGATAATTTGATATAGATTGCATTGAACCTGTAGATTACCTTGCATAGTATGGCAATGTTAAGAATATTGATTCTTCCATTTTAACAATATTGATGTTCCCAATCCAAGAATACTGTATCTTCTTCCATATGTTTGTGTAGTCTTCAGTTTTCTTCATCAGTATCTTATAGTTTTCAGGGTGTAGTCTCTTGCCTCCTTCGGTAAATCTTCTTTCTTTTTGATGTGATGGTAAATGGGATTGTTTCCTTAATTTCTCTTTCTGATATTTCATTATCAGTGTATAGAAATGCTACAGATTTCCATATGCTAATTTTGTATCCTGAAACTTTACCAAATTCATTGATTAGCTCTAGAAGTTTTCTGGTGGTGCCTTCAATGTATAGTATGTCATCTGTAAACAATGTGGCTTTTACCTCTACCTTTCCCTTTGGATTCATTTTATTTCATTTTCTTCTCTTCTATGAGTAGAACCTCCAAAACTGTATTAAATGAAAGTGGTTAGAGTGGACATTCTTGCCTTTTTCCTGATCTTAGAGGGAATGCTTTTAGCTTTTCACTATTGAGTATGATATTAGCTGTGGGTTTTTCATATATGGCCTGTATTATGTTGGGGTATGTTCCCACTGTGCCCACTTTCTGGAGAGTTTTTATCATAACTGGACATTGAATTTTTTCAGAAGCTTTTTCTGCATACATTGAGATGATCATATAGTTTTTTTTAATAAATTTTATTGGAGTATTGTTGACTTAAAAAGTTGTATTAGTTTCAGATGTATAGCAAAGTAAATCGATTATATGTATACATATCTCCATTCTTTTTCAGATTCTTTTCCCATATAGCCTATTATACAGTTTTGAGTAGATTTACCCTGTGCTATACAGTAGGTCCTTATTACCCATCTATTTTATATACAGTAATGTATATATGTAAATCCTAACCCCCTAATTTATCCTTCCAATCCCACATTTCCCCTTTGGTAAACATAAATTTGGTTTCACAGTCTTTGAGTCTATTCCCTTTTTTTTTTTTTTTTGACTTTTTGTCTTTTTTTAGGGCTGCACCCACAGCATAAAGAGGTTGCCAGACTAGGGGTTGAATCAGAGCTGTAGCCACCTGCCTACACCATAGCCACAGCAATGCGGGATCTGAGCCAGGTCTGCGACCTACACCCACTGCTCACTGCAGTGCTGGATCCTTAACCTGCTGAGCTAGACCAGGGATCGAAACCCTGTCCTCATGGATGCTAGTTGAGTTTGTTAACTGCTGAGCTACGATGGGAATTCCATTAGTCTATTTCTATTTTGTATGTTCTTTTGTATCTTTTTTTTGGTTATATTTCACATAGTAGTGGTCTCATATTTCTCTTTCTCTGTTTAACTTAAGTCACTTTATATGATAATTCCTAGGTCCATCCATATTGCTGAAAATAGCATTATTTCATTCTTTTCATGGCTGAGTAATATTCCAGAACTGCCATATGATCCAGCAATCCCACTCCTGGACATCTATCCAGAGAAAACAACAATTCAAAAAGATACATGTACCTCAGTGTAGATCACAGCAGTGTTTACAATAGCCAAGACTTGGAAACAACCTAAATGTCCATCAACAGAGGATTGGATAAAGAAGTTATGGTATATATATATATATATATATATATATATATATATATATGTGTGTGTGTATGTAAAATGGAATATTGATCATATAGTTTTTATTCTTCAATTTGTTAGTGAGGACCCTCCTGCACTATTGATGGGAATGTAAATTGGTACAGACATTATGGACTACAGTATGCAGACTCCTTAAAAAACTAAATTGTGTTTATCAAATGATCCAGCAATCCCACTCCTGGGCATATATCAAGAGGAAACTTTCATTTGAAAAGATATATCCATCCCAGTGTTCATTGCAGCACTATTTACAATAGCCAAGACTAAATA
This sequence comes from Catagonus wagneri, assembly GCA_004024745.2. Lineage (NCBI taxonomy): Eukaryota > Metazoa > Chordata > Mammalia > Artiodactyla > Tayassuidae > Catagonus > Catagonus wagneri. Next base: position 3,919,882 of record PVHT020000143.1, read on the forward strand.
TCCATTGACAGAAGAATGGATAAGAGTATGTGGTACATATTTTCATATAATAAAATATTACTCAAGCCATAAAAATTAATGTGATAATACTATTTGTAGCAACAAGGATGGATTTAGAGATTATCATCTAAGTGAAGTAATTCAAAGACAAATATCATATGATATCACTTATATGTGGAATCTAAAAAAAGATGACATAAGTGAACTTATAAAACAGAAGTAGACTCACAGACGTAAAAAAAGAAAAAGTTAAAAAAAGGGAAAGCAGTGGGGATTTTAAGTTAAGGTTTTGGGGTCATCAGATATACACTATTACATATAAAACAGATAAAACAAGTCCCTACTATATGACACAGGTAACTATATATTCAATATCTTGTCATAACCAATAATGTAAAAGAATCTAAAATAGATGTATTTATATATATTTATAACTGAATCACTTCACTGTATACCCGAGACTTTGTAAATCATTTATACTTCAATAAAACAAGTAATATTTTTTAAAAATTCAGAATGGCTCAGGTCTAATAGTGGAAAAAGATAAAGAGTGGGAAAAAAGACTTATGACTGAAATCTAGAAAATTTAAAAAATTCAACTATTTTTTTTTCATAGGGACGTTTTCGTTATTCCATAGAAGATATTTTACAACATGGAACTAACCTAAAATAGGAAGTATCCATTTAAAAGTCCAAGATCTGAGTTAAATCTGATGAACTGGGTAATGATTACAATGAATAATATGAAAAATATTGTATTCTTTGTCATACTACTCATTGTACTCTTCCAGCAAACATATTTTTATCAGGAATGTTTTGAAGAGATACTTTCTTAAGAACTAATCACAATTTTTTAGAACCAAGTGGAACAACTTTTATTGTGGTAGATACCTTCCTAGGATGGCTCAATATGCTCTAAATTTCAACTAAAGTATCTATTCCAAAGGCATAGCTTTGAACCTGTTTTAAAATAGATATAAGCATAATACTAATATGTATTTAATGTTGCCTGTTACACAATTGTTTATAATATTAAATAGGTGGCAACAATCTAAACATCCATCAAACTGTTGAGTTTAAATATGATATACACTGACAATGTAATATTCTGAATTGAAAAATAATTTGGAGGCTCTTTTTACACCATGATTGAACATTCCGAATAATATATTAATACAAAAAAGCAAGATATGAAATAAGCAATGTATGTGAAAAATGAGAAAAAAGATTATAAATGTATGTTTATGAGTTCATGCATATGCATGCACTGCATGTATATATATGTTATATAGTTTCCAAAGAAGTCATTAGTGGTTGATCGAATACCAGCAATTGAAAGTAGACTATATACTCTCTATATACTCATCCTTTTTTGAAAATATTGAATCATATAAATGAATTACATAAGAATGAATAAAATAACAATTGAAAAATATTATTCTCTGGCATATGTATATCTTGATATTATATGATCCTTTAGAAACACACCTTTACATAGCTGCACAGGAATTTTGTTTCCTGGCACTTTCTTATAGTGCTAATATATTCTGTGAACAAAATCCAGAGTAACATACACATAAAAAGTTAAGTAATTAATTTACTTCATAAAAGAAATTGATAAAATGTCCAATATATGTCCTGAAAAAAACCCAAAGTAACTTATACCTAAAAAATTTACTTGGAAAAGTAGTAGATAAAAAGTATCTGTATTTCTTTATTGGCATATCTTTTAAAGTATTAAGTATTAATCAGGGAAGATAATCATGCATTGTGCCAAATGTTTAAATAATATCCAGTTATAAACCAGCATGTGCCAAATATTATCTAAGGGATTTCCCACTGTGGTTCAGCGGGTTACGAACCTGTCTAGTATCCATGAGGATGCAGGTTTGATCTCACTCAGTGGGTTAAGCACCCGGCGTTGCCTTAGCTGTGGTGTAGGTTGCAGATGTGGGTGGATCCCGTGTTGCTTTGACTGTGTTGTAGGCAAGCAGCTGAAGCTCTTGCTGTGAATGTCCAGCCATATGTGCGGCCCTAGTCTGGAACATCCATATGCCACAGGTGCGGTCCTAAAAAGCAAAATATTTAAATAAAATGTATTTAAAATTATGAATTCAGCAATAGCATACACAGAGTTATCAGGTAAGTTTATATCTATTGAAAACAAATTTGAAATTTGTTTTATTTTGTTAAACTAGTTGTGTTGTTTTCTCTGATTATAAAAATGATTTACACGTTTCATAAAGAATCAATAATCCAAAAGTGCATAGGGACAATGTAAAAATAACCACTATATTTGTAAACTATTAATCTGCTAGTTAATTGGTGGACATTTCTCAAGTATTATTTTTGCACATACACTTATACACACACATACATATGTAAATATCAATGCAATTTTGTCAGCAGTGGGATTGTTTGTGACCATGTTTGACTTTGTTTTTCCTGCCAGTTGATATGATGTAAAAATTATTCCATGTTGATAAATTTATATAAAAAGCATTATTTTAATGATTTATTATCCATTTTTTAATGTTTATATATGCTATGATCCAGTTAAGCAGTCTCTGACTTTTGGACTTCTAAATGTTTTACATATTTTTGCTGTTATAAACTGCATTAAGTAAATATCCTGTTAAAATATTGCCCTCTTTTCTGATACTGTAGTAGGATAAATTGATATAGAAGTTTAAAACAAGCCTATCAAATTATAATTCTGATCCATTACTATAGCATAAATTTTGATATGAAACCTTATCTTTTAACTTTTAATTTTAGATGAGATATCCTCATTAATACAGGAGTAATTTGGTGGACAGAATTCTAGTTTTCAAATCTTGTGCTCTTGAAAATTTTTTGTTCATTTCTATTTTTATTATAAGAATTTTTGTAGCCAAATAACAAACTGACTTTTGTAAATTTGTCATGGATATCAGTATGCATGTGTTTTAATTGCAATATACAAAATTCTATACATTTCTATTTAAATGATCCTGCTGATTATTCAAATTCTGTATTTTCTTGTACAGTTAGTACATTGTTACTTAATACAGAGATTCATTAAAATAATATTAACACATGTAATGAAATACTTTGATATTGTTTTTTATAGGGAAAAACTCAAAAATGAATTGTAGTAATACCTACTATGAAGTATTATAAAGGAACATTGTAAAGGTGTTTGTATTGTTTGACCTTATTTTTATATGCATATCCGAAGTGAATCAGAGAGATTCACAGATAGACAACTAAGGATATGTGGAACATTGTCTCTTGCCTGCTCATGAGTAGCTAACAATTTAGCAGAGTAGCGATGAGTGCATGCATGTAAGGAAACCTCCTGGGGCTAGGAAAGGAACCATCTGAAAGAATTAGAGGGACCAGTACTCCGTGGTCACACAGGACTGGAAGTAGTGCCTGTTCCCACTAGCCAGACTGGAAAACTTCATAATTCAAGGGCCCTAAATAGAGTACTCAGATGAGTCTTGACTTAATTGTGTGGAATAACAAATCCTAGACTGAGAACTGCTCTGGTTCTACCAAACAAATTTTAAAAACATGATCCAAAATTATCAAATTTTCTAAGTAACTTAACTGTGTACAGTATAAAGCTCAAGAATAAAAAAAGGAACAAATTCATCAAGAAGATATAATTCACAATTTTTTTGTGTGTGTCTTTTCAGGGCCGCACCCACGGCATATGGAGGTTCCCAGGCTAGGGGTCTAATCGAAGCTGTAACCACTGGCCAATGCCACATCACAGCAACGCGGGATCCAAGCTTTGCCTGCGACCTACACCACAGCTCGCGGCAACGCCCGGATCCGTAACCCACTGAGCGAAGCCAGGGATCGAACACGCAATCTCATGGTTCGTAGTCAGATTTTTTGAACTCCTATAATTCACAATTTCTGACATCCAATCAAAGATTACTGGGAATGTAAAGAAGGAGGAAATATGACCCTGAAGAAAAAGAAATCAATTGAAAATAGCCCAGAATTGATATGGATATTAGAATTAATAGATAAGGACATTAAATACTTTGTAATAAATGTATGCTTTCTCTTCAAAAAGGTAAGTAGAAATGGAAGGTATACATATATATATATATATATGTTTTAAAGACCAAAATCAAACTAGTAGGGTGAAAACTACAATGACTGAGTTGAAAATACACTGAATGTGATTAAAAGCAGATTAGATGTAGCCGATAAAAAGATTAGTGAACCAATAATCACACTTAGATTTAAATCTTCCATAAAATGTACATTTGTTCACCAAAATACATGTACCAATATGCTCATAGTAGCAGTACCCATAGTAACCCCCAAATGAACAAAACCCCAGTATCCGTAAACATTGAAGTGGTTCAGTAAATTATGATACATTTATATAGCAGAATAACACAGAGTAACAAAAGTAAACAAACATTTTTATCTCTGGCCCCCACAATGTCACCAGAGTATCCAGATCCAACATAGTACAACAATACAACAATTATGAAAAGTTTAAAATAGACAAACTATTTTATGATCATAGAAATCGGAGTAGTGAGCACATTTGTTAGGGTAGTTGTTTGAGAGGGCATAAATAGGAATTTAGGGTGCTGGAAAAATTCTGTTTCTTGATGTAATGGTGGTTTCATGAGTGTGATTGCTGTAAAGAAGCTGGGTTCTTGGATTTATTTCTGCAGATGGGAGTGGGAGGTAATCCCATATAATAGCTGAAAAAGAGAAGTGAAAGAATATGCTAGCACCGGGAATTGAAAGGCCTTTTGTTTCTTATGAATCTTTTGTTTGGATAATGCAGAAGACACTCAATAGATATTTCTTGATCTTTTGCCTGTCTTAAAATTTTTGTCAACCTGCAGAAATATAAAATTTAATTCATGTTAATAAACATATTGAGAGGATCTCTGATAATAACACAAATTCTCTACATTTCTCTCAAGTTTTTATTTCACCAATAGTATTTTTATTTTTGTGTCATCTCCCCATATTGTGCATTGTTCATGTCTTTGAATACCTTCATATTTTATATAAATAATCAAATATCATGGTTCATGTCATTACTATGGAAGAGTCAGTGTAATTCAAAATTGGTCAGTGGCATAATTAGTTTGCTAGATTAAAAGAGATGATTTTTAACTTTTGACAAGCCAGAATTTTAAGGGAGAAACTGTCCAACTTTAAACAACAAATTAAGTTAACATCTAAATCACTCTACACACATTTTAGGAATGTGCTTATTAGCGTTTCTGTTTGCATTGCATTAGACTGATTTAATATATTTCCCAGTGTAATGTGAATTGCGGTTTTGTAATTGACTGACAATTCTATTCTGTTTCTAAGGCTTTGTGACAATATTCACAGTACTTGACCATAAATTATAAATACTAATTTTATCTATTTGTGCAGAATCTTCTAGCTGAGTCTTTTCCTCTCTGAAAAAGGACATTTTGTATTATTTTCTTTGTACAAAGATGAGAAAGTATACTTCTATTTTGCCCCCAAACAGTGTAATGTTAATATCAGTGATACTGAATTGATTATTTGAATTAATTTCTCCAAAAGTTGACTGCCATTATTTTTCAGTACACTATTATTAAGAAATTCTGACCAGTTTTATTGATAAATTTATATACAATGTTTAATTATACATTTTCCCCACCACCACACTGACATACACAGTCATACACAGTCATACACATGCATGCACACATGCACTTGTACACCTTATGATAGTACCAGTTTAATCTGTATGAAAATATTTTTCTAAGTCTTTCTGTCAGCATCAAATATACTTTCACATTTTGTTTCATGGAATGTTTTTAGAGAGTATAATATGCACCTTCTGATTCTGTTTAGATAATTACATAAAATTCTGAATGCCCAAAGGAATATATTAATATTTTATACATAATGAATAATTAAAACATAAAAGAATTTTCATATATAACTCATGATCAGCATTTAATAAATGTCCTTTTATATATTGTTACTTAGAATAGTTCTTAGGAATTTTGATACTAAGAGCAAGCTCAAAGATGATAATTTTCTGGGGTAGTGCTGTGAAATTATCTGAGTTGGTGTTGCTATCAAGACCGTATATTTTTCCTATTGATATATCTCCCTTTAAAAAAATGGCATTTCTTTGACCTGAAAGTGTGAGACCCATTCTATTTTCCTCCATGTCTCCTGCTTGTTTTCATTAAATATAGTGGATATTTAAGCTAACATCCTTTGAGTACTTCATCTTCAGAACTTATCTGTAAAACAGGTATGCTATTTTCCCTGCTGGCTTGGTAAATTGTATTTCACTGCTTATTTCTCTTATGTTAAAGGAACCACCTATGATTGAAAAAATAAAAATCATTAAAAAAAGAAGATAATATGAAACTGTATAAACCCTAAACGGGTAGCAGACAAATGTAATTAACTAACTAGAATGTACATTCCAAAATATCAAATAAGCAAGTCACCTTCAAATATACTTTATATAATGATGTTATATCATGTATAGAAACAGGACAAGAGCACTGTTAGGTGTAAGTTCTCTGTTTTGTAAAGTATGTCTACAGCTTGGACAAATACTCTACCTCAAAAGGAAAAAACATTCTATCAGCAACCCTTCAGAAATAGTTACCAAATCTATAGGATAGTGATATTATTTCTGTACTCTTCCTTTTGAGTATCTTTTAGCACCTACAGGTTCAGATAGGCATTTATTTGGCTTTCCTATTTTTTTATCTCCCACATTATCTCACTCCTTTCTGAAAGTCCGCATTTGATGGAGGCCTAGCCCTCGGAGACCATCTTGCCCGGTTCTCTAAAATAGGCTGGTGACTTTGCATTTTTGTTTCTTTTTTAAGACTAGATTTAATGCTCAAATGCTTCAGAATGGAGTATCTGCAAGAAAAATAAAACCTTGCTCCTACTTATAATGACTAACTCATCAGAATGAAATCTGTATGTTACTAAACAAAGAGTCCTTTCTCTACCTAAACTAGGATAAAAAGGAATAAAGGAGTGAAGCAGAAAGTGTGCAAAACACTCTAGTTAGCCAGCTATCCAATTTATTCAAGGGTCCTGATAACCTTTAAATCTCAACCAGCACACACTAATAGGGCTTCTTATCAGGGAACACTTCCTACAGTTTCTTCTATTTTTCAACCACTTTTGCTGAAACATAGTAAAAGCCAACATTTAAGACTGAATCATATTTGTTTTATACTATTATAAATAACCACTAGAAAAACAGAATCGCTTTGACAGCTTTAAGGGGCAATGATTTTGTTTTGGGATTATAATTTTAGTCTCTAAAACAGAAATTTCTATGCATTTATATTTGTCCGTAAATTTCTCACTGGGCCATCTAAACATCCATTTATACGGGTATTGATGCAAGAGAATTCTGAAGAAGATGAATCCAAAATAAGTATCATGTCTTAAAGAGATATATTTCCCATATAGTGTTTCAAAATGTACATTGCATTTCCTCCTAAATATGTTCACGTAATATGCTAATATTTGCATGTTAAAAAGTTCACTTTTCATGGGCATCAGCCAAAATTTTCAATGACAATTGGCAAAACAGCTGCTTTTGTCTTAGAAAATAGTGTTTTTCTGTAGCATCTTCTTAACCTTTTGGCTTTTTATAAAATCCTGGCAACAAGGAGTGAAGTGAAATGGTAAAATGGGGGGTTAGAGAAGTTTAAATGTTAAGTTAAACAGAAGTGCAGCTTGAAGTTGTGGTTTAGATGCAGAACTTTGATTCCTCTAATTACTAGCTGTAGTAAATTGGGCAAGTTATATATATTTTTATCTTGGTATCCTCATCAATAAAAGGCCAACTCTATAAATGTTCATAAAATATTATAAAAATAATGTAAATTATTATTTGTAAGATAATTAGAAGAGCATCAGTAAAGGTTTTATATGTGCTTGTTAAGTAAATCTTTTATTATACAAGTCATTATTATCCTAAAATATATGGTTTAGTATTATTACCTCAAATGGGGGAATATTGTACTCAAAAAAGCATCATCCGCATTTGAGTTCACTGCAGAATATTTTATAACATGGATTCATATTTTAATTTTTTAAAGTGTTTTGAAATTTAGATATGATAAAGGCATGGCAAATATTTCATGAAAATACATTTAATAAAAATAATGATACGTAAGATGGAGGAGTGCTAGGTCTTTTTAGGAGGAAAGAATTGTATATTGAGGTGAGAATGATCTGTCTCTAAATGCTAAGTAGCTGTGAGAAATTAGTAAATCATTTACTCTTTCTGGGCTTCCATTATTTTTGTGTAAAATAAAGACGATTAAATGATCTTGAAGTTACCTTTACTTCAAAAATTTTTCTGAATCTTTAATGTATGTGCAGTTTGATAACTCAAATACTGTGATATCACTATGCATAATTTTTTATAACTTAAAAATATTTTTAACTGGATGGTTTACATTGTAAAGTATGTTTGGTTTTACTGTAGAAGACTCTCCATATAATTTCTAAATCTTTCTTCATTAATAATTGAAAAATATAAAAAAGCACATGGCCACACCTTAATCAGTTATTTTATTTTGTTAATGATGTATCTCTCTGTCTAATAAATTAAATTTAGATGGAAAAATAGGGAAGACTGAGAAGAGCAAGAATCTTATATGTCACAGTCTGAGATAAATTGTACACTAACTGCATTTTTTCAAACTTTATAGCAAAAAATAAAAGTTTTCACATAGCTTAGTTGCTTAGGCCTACTTACTTTACACACACACACAAATATATATATTGAATTAAGTAGAGAAGTAGAAATGATCCACCATAGTATACAGCCACAGTAGAAAAACAGTGCTCACAAACTTTCAAATACTTTCTGTTCTTTCTTATTTTATATTTTCACTTAGTCTCTTCCTTTAAGTTATTCGATACAAGTTTATTGAAACTCTACTTGCAATATGCCAGTGAACTTTCTTGAATAAATTTTGCCACTGACTATCACCAAATAAATTTATAAATCTGCCTGTTTTTGAAAATGTTCTGTAAGTTATTAGATATACATAAAAATAATACTATAATTACTATTGTGAATATTTTACTCAGTTTTATTCTCATTTCATTGATATTATTATATCTCTCATTTTGAAATTATGGCAACTATAGAACCTCATAAATTAATAATATGCTGTGTTGTGACACAGATTTTATGTTTATTTTTTCACAGTTAATGTATTTCTGCTGTTTTCTCAATGTAGTGCAGATTTTCCCAGTGCAGAAAACATGCCTGACCGTGATGCTATCTACATATGCTCAAAAGTATTTTGCATATGCCTTGTATTCATGATACATGCTTATATTTTTATTTGCATCATAAAAAGTTTCTCTGACATATTATTTCATATGAATTGTATTTATCATATCCAACAACATACTCACACATACATATACAAAGCTTCCTAATAAAGAAAATTTAGTATTAAAATGTTATGCAAATTGTGCATTTTTAATTCATGCTTATTAAAATAATTAGTGCTATGGGAAACATCATGAAACTAAAATTTAGATTCTGACCCTCATGTTTTTATCATCTTCATTATATATATTTTTTTTAATTCAATGGGCTTTATTGCTTTTATAGTTGTACAACCATCATCATGACCTAATTTTATAACATTTCTATCCCAAATCCCCACCCATCCTCCACCTGTATCCTTTGGTAACCATAAGTTTTTCAAAGTCTGTAAGTCAATTTCTCTTCTACAAATAGGTTCATTTTATTCTTTTTTCAGATTCCACATGTAAGTGATTGGATACGATGTTTGTGTATCACTGTCCGACTAACTTCAGCTAGTGTGATAATTTTTATGTCCATCCATGTTTCTGCAAATGCCATTATTTAATTCTTTTTTGTAGCTGAGTAATATTCCATTGTATACATGTACCACATCTTCTTTAAACACTCCTCTGTCGATGGACATATAGGTTGCTTCCATGTCTTGGCTATTGTATATAGTGTTGCGATGAACATTTGTGTACATGTATCTTTTTGAGTTATGGTTTTCTCTGGTTAGATGCCCAGGAGTGGGATTTCTGGATCATGTGGTAATTATATTTATAGATTTTTGAGGAATCTCCATACTGTTTTTCATAGTGTTTGCACCAGTTTACATTCCAACCAATAGTTAAAAAGATTCCTTTTTCTTTACATCCTCTCTGGCATTTACTATTTGTAGACATTTTGATGATGGCCATTTGGGCTGGTGTAAGGTAGTATCTCACAGTAGTTTTGATTTGCATTTCTCTAATAATGAGTGATGTTGAACATTTTTTCATGTGTTTTTTGGCCAATCGGTATGTCTTCTTTGGAGAATTGTCTGTTTAGATCTGCCCATTTTTTGATGGGGTTGTTTGATTTTTTGGTATTGAGCTGCAGGAGTTGTTTATATTTTTTTGGAGATTAATCCCTTGTTAGTTGCTTCATTTTCAAATATTCTCTTCCATTTTGTCATTGGTCCTTTCATTTTGTTTAGGGTTTCCTTTGCTGTGCAAAAACTTTTAAGTCTAATAAGGTCTCCTTTGTTTATTTTTGTTTTTATTGTCATCACTCTAGGAGATAGATCTGAGAAGATATTGCTATGGTTTATATCAGAGAGTGTTCAGCCTATGTTTTCCCTAAGAGTTTTATAGTATCTGGATTTATATTTAGGTCTTTAAACCATTTTGAGTATATTTTTGCTTACAGTGTTAGGGAGTGTTCTAATTTCATTCTTTTACATGTGGCTGTCCAGTTTTCCCAGCACCACTTATTGAAGGGGCTGTCTTTTCTCCATTTTATGTTCTTGCCTCCTCTGTCATAGATTAGTTGTCTGTAGGTGTATGGGTTTAATTCTGGACTTTCTATCCTGTTCCATTGATCTATATTTCTGTTTTTTTTTTTTTTGTTCTAGTACCATATTGTTTTAATGCCTGTAGCTTTGTAATATAGTCAGAAGTCAGGGAGCCTAATTCCTCCAGCTCCGTATTTCTTTCTCAGGATTGTTTTGACTATTCTGGGTCTTTTGTGCTTCCAAACAAACGTTAAAATATTTTTTATAGTTCCATGAAAAATGCCATTCAGCTAACCTCATTATCTATGGTGAAAAACTGAAAGAATTCCTGCTAAGATCAGAAATAAGACAAGAACATCTGCTCTCACCACTGCTATTCAATATAGTTTTGGAAGTCCTTGCCAGAGCAGTCAGAGAAGAAAAAGAAATGAAATGAGTCCAAATTGGAAAGGAAGAAGTAAAACTCTCACTGTTTGCAGATTATATGATATTATGCCTATAAAATCCTGAAGATGCTACCAGAAAACTTTTAGAGCTCATCGATGAATTTGGCAAATTTGCAGGATAACAAAATTAATATACAGAAATCAACCACATTTGAAAAATAAGAGAGAGAAATCAGGAAACAATCCTATTTACCATCACATCGAAAAGAATAAAATACCTAGGAATAAACCTACCTAAAGAGGCAAAAGACCTGTACTCTGCAAACTATAAGACACTGGTGAAAGAAATCAAAGATGACACAAACATATGGAAAGATATACCATGCTCTTGGGTTGGAAGAATAAGTATTGTCAAAATGACTACACCACCAAGGACCATCTACAGATTCAATGCAATCCCTATCAAATTACCAGTGGCATTTTTCAGGAGATATTTTGTTCAGTAGAAAAAAGTGATTGAATGCACGGGTCAAGGAGAAGACTATGTGTATGACAACTTGGGTTCTGCTATGTATTTTATCTACACTTTTAGTTCTCTCATCTATAACTGGGAATTTTGTTAAGTCTGTTAGGGAGTTTATGTTTATAAAGCATTTAGAACTGATCCTGAAACTCAGTAGACACTTCGTAATTATACTTCATATAAAAGTAAATAGAGTATAGATTTTATTTTTATTTATTTATCTACTTTTTTTTTCTTTTTAAGGCTGCAGGTGCAGCATATGGAAATTCCCAGGCTAAGGGTCAAATCAGAGCTACAGCTGCAGTCTTATACCAGAGCCACAGCAATGAAGCATCATAGCTACATCTGTGACCTATACCCCAGATCACAGCAATGGGGAATCCCTGACCCACTAAGGTGGGCCAGGGATTGAACCCACATCCTCATGGAAACTAGTCAGATTAGTGTCTGCTGCACCACAATAGGAACTCCCTGGAGCATAAATTTTAAATTAGGATATAAAGATATTTAAGTCTATTTTTTTCCATGTAACTGTATTAACTGAGAATGATTACTGATCTTTCTGATCTTCATGTTACTCATCTTTCAAAAAGGAGTCATATATCTAAATCTTAAGATTTCTTTCTCAAGTTGCTTTAAGTGTAAAGTTAGATTGTTTATTTGTGATTTTTCTTGTTTCCTGAGATAACATTGTATTGGTATGAACTTCCCTCTTAGAATTGCTTTTGCTTTGTCCCATAGATTTTAGATCCTTGTGTTTTCATTTCATTTGTCTCTAGGTATTTTTTGATTTACTGTTTAGTTTCTTCAGTGATCCATTTGTTATTTAGTAGCATATTGTTTAGCCTCCAAGTGTTTGTGCTTTTTTCACTATTTTTTTCTTTTAGTTTATTTCTAGTCTTATTGTGTTGCTATTGGCAAAGATGCTTGGTATAATTTCAGTTTTCTCAAGTTTCCTGAGGCATGATTTGTGGCCTGAACTATGACCTATCCTGGAGAATGTTCCATGTGCACTTTAGAAGAATGTATATGCTGCTGCTTTAGAATGGAATGTTCTATAAATATCAATTAAGTCTATTTGTTCTTGTGTGTCATTTAAGGCCTATGTCTTCTTTATTGATTTCCTGTCTGGATGATCTGTCCACTGATGTAAATAGAGTGTTAAAGTATCCACTATTGTGTTACTGTTAATTTCTCCTTTAATGGCTGTTAGAATTTGCCTTATAAATTGTGGTGCTCTTATGTTAGGAGAATATATATTTATAATTGTTTTGTCTTCTTCTTGAATTCATCCCTTGACCATTATGTAGTCTCCTTCTTTGTCTCTTGTAATGGTCTTTATTTTAAAGTCTAATTTGTCTGATACGAGTATTGCTACTCCAGCTTCCTTTTGATTTCCATTTTCATGGACTGCTTTCTTCCATCTCCTCCTTTCAGTCTGTATGTATTCCTAAATCTCAAGTAAGTTTCTTGTGGACAGAACGTATATGGGTTTTGTTTTTGTATCCATTCAGCCTATCTGTGTCTTCTGGCTTGAACATTTGATCCATTTACATTTAATGTAATTATCAATAAGTATATCCCTACTGCCATCTTCTTATCAAAACTGCAATGAGGTATCACCTCGTACCGGTCAGAATGGTCATCTTCAAAAAGTGTACAGACAATAAATACTGGAGAGGTTATGGAGAAATGTAGTCCTCCTAAACTTTTAGTAGGAGTGTAAACCAGTGCAACCACTATGGAAAACAGTATGGAGGTTCCTTTAAAAGCTAAATGTAGAACTAGCATAGACTCAGCAATCCCAACTGGGCATAAATCTGGAGAAAACCATAATTTGAAAAAATACTCACACCCCAATGTTCACAGCAGCAGTGTTTACAAAAGCCAAGACATAGACACAATGTAAATGTCTATCAACAGAGCACTGGATAAATAAGACGTAGCACATATATACCATGGAGTATTACTCAGCCATAAAAAAGAACAGAGTAATGCTCTTTGCAGCAACATGGATGGACCTAGAGATTAACATACTAAGCAGAATTAGAGAAAAACAACTATCACTTATATGTGGAATCTAATAAAAATTATACAAAATAACATTTATAAAGCAGAAACAAACTCACAGATTTGTAATTCAAATTTAGGGTTACCAAAGGGAAAACTGTGAGGGTGGGGAGGGATAAATTAGGGGGACTGGATTTACAAGTACACAATACTGTATATAGAAGAGATAACTAATAAGGACCTACTGTATAGCACAAAGAGGTCTCCTCAATGTTCTGTAATAACCTATGTGGGAAAAAGAATTACATATATGTATGTGTATAATTGTTTCACTTTGCTATACACCTGGAACTAATATAACATTGTAAATCAACTCTACTGCAATAAATTTAAAAAGCATTTCTAAAAATATTAAATCAGGACTTCCATAATGGTAGTTATGAACAGGGTAGTTTGGCCCTTGCCCTTAACTGTGGAACACAAGAAAATATGAGTGACATATAAAATATTTACTTAAAGGTATCAGGGAATAGTTAATAAAGTGACTAAGTAGCAGACCATGAGTTAAGAGGAGATAAGCTTAGGAAAATGAGCTTAGAATTTGTGGTTATTTTTTCTCCTGGAGGAATTTGAAGATTTCAGAATACATAGGTTGAGAGTTTAGAACGTGAGTAAAATGGCTCTCTTTTAGACCATAAGTAACTTGGACGCAAAAAAGCACCTGTAGAACCTTTAAACTAGCTTTAAGTTCTTTCAGCCCCTGATGTGTTTCCTCTCTCTGAAGGAAAATAACATCATTCTTGGATTAATGTTATTTCTACACATATTATAAATATAATGTCTGGCTTGTTTTAACAGAGAAGTGAAAGCTATTAAAATGAACTAAGTGAAAATTGTAGAAATGGTTATATGATAAGCAAAATTTTTGAATTCAAGATGGATTTTAAAAAAATACATACAATTAAAATTTAATTAGAAAATAATGAAAGTTATCCAGAAGTAAACATTGGAAGATATTGAGAAATATAGAGAACCAAAATACCATAGAGGATATAATAGTGAAGTCTTATAAAGGTTCAAATGGAGTCCCAGAAGGAAAAGTGTGAGATAAACAGAACCAATAAGAGATAGATATGTGGAGAGAAAGAGAGAGAGAAAGACAGATTTATTATAAGGAATTGGCTCAAGTGATAATGGAGTCTGGAAATTCCCAAGATATGTAGTTAGCAAGCTGGAGACCCAGGAGAGCAGATATATATTTCCAGTGTGACCAAAATCCTGAGAACCAGGAAAGCTGATGGTGAAAGTTCCAGTTTGAAAGCTAGCACATTCAGGAACTAAGAAGAGCTGATATTTCAGATCAAGTCCAAAGACTGGAAAAGACTGTAGTCCCAGTTAAAGGTAGTCAGGCAAGAGAAATTCCTTCTTACTCAGCCTTTTTATTCTGTTTAGCTAAAGTCTTCAATTAATTGGTTGAGCCTCACCCACCCACTTCCCAATTAGGGAAGACAATAATCCATTTAATTCAGATGCTGATTCAAATGTTAATCTTATGCAGAAGCACACTCATAGTCACACCCATAAAGTTTGATAAAGGGTTTGGGCACCCCTTGGCCCATGAAAGTTTACACATAAAAATATGTACTTAAAATCACCTGTTGAAGATTCAGTTCTGACATACTGAAGAAGGAGAAATAAAAGAATATCCAGAACTGGACCTTTTATTAAAATTGGTAAAAGTCAAAGACAAATAGGACATCTTAAAAGCAGCCAGACGAAAAACGCAAATTACATTAAGATAAACAGTAAGTTTGGTAGTTGTCTTATAAATAGTACAAATTGGAAGAAAACAGAATCATATTTTTAAATGCCAAAGAAAATATTTGTTAACCCAGAATTTTAGTATTTGAGAAAAGTGTTCAAAAACGACAGTAGGGGCTCTGGCAATATTGTTATAGTGTCATAGTTTCCCTGAATTTTTCCATAAAAATAGAATAAACTGTGTTAAAAAATCAAAATTAACAAGATCTTTCCATGAATCTAAATATATGAACTTATGGAGATACCGATAGCAGTGTTTTACTGTGTTTTTATTTACCTTGAAAGCTGTATAATCCAAAAGTTTCCACGTGGATATGTTTGGAAATTTCTAATGTACCATTGAGCCTGTCAGCAAAAGCTGAGAGAGTATTTGCCTTTTCCAATTTGAGAGTGAGTATGTGAGTAATTGGGAAATTCTGAATGAACTGGAGTGGCCTGGATGTCTTGGGCCTGAGTTTTTAAAGTAAAAATATACATGCATACATGTATACATGTGAAAAAGAAAATAGAAAAAAAAATCTTTTCAAATAGAGCATAAGGGGAAAATTAGGGTAAAAAAAAGGAAATTTAGGTAAAAAGTAGAGAAGTGATCAAGTGATCAGGCAGGAAAGCCAGAGAGGGTATAAATCAGGATGAGAAATACTAGAAACAATCAGGTATGTGGTAAACATGTTGCTAAAACCTCTCCTCTGTACTTTGAACATGTTGCCAAAACCTCTGTACCCCAATACCTAACTGAATCTCAGAGACAGAATTTTGGGTGAAGGAGAAAAAGATAGCTTTATTGCTTTGCCAGGCAAAGGGGCACATTGTGGGTGCATGCCTTCGAAGACAGAGTGTCCCAACTGGAAGGATTTGGTGAGAAGTTTTATGCAGTGGTTCAAGGGCAGGGTTGCTAATAAGGCTTGAGACGTATGCAGAGCCCTTATTCCTTTAACCTGGTCTCAGGATCTCTGCTGAGGAGCTTCTGTGGTTGAGGTTATTGAACCATGAGTTTCTCTATGGAATGAAGACTGCTTCTGCAGAAAAGCTCAAAGCTGTTATTATGTGTATCTGATCTGGTTACACATCAGATCAGATACACATAATAACAGCTTTGAGCTTTTCTGCAGAAAAAGGAGCCGGAGGGTCTTCCTGGTTTCTAATGGAGGAACCAAGATTAAAAAAAATAAATAGAAAGACAAAAGAACACAGGAGAGAGAAAGGAAAAGTTTATTCTTTATTTCCAAATGTGTGTGTGTGTGTGTGTGTGTGTGTGTGTAAAAATACTGACTCTCTGTATATACATATATTTTCAGAAATTTTCTATATATGTATATATAGTTTACATATATGTGTATATATGTATATTTTAAATATATATGTGTATCTGTATATATACAGATATCTGTATATATACATGTATATATAAAATTTCTGAAAATATATATTAGAGTTTCACTATCCTGAATATGCAATATGTTATTTATATCATCTATTCAAAATAATTTCCTGTATATGTCTTTTTGAAAACATATATGTATATATACATATGCATACAAACATTTGGTATTAAGAAATCAACTGGAATATAAGAACTTATAATACCCACCTTAAAAAAATAAAAGGTATAAAAGGAAGAAAAATGTTAAAATCAAAAAAGTAATTACGAATAGATCAAAAGTTTTAAGAGAATCATATGTGTATGTACAGTAAGAGACCTTGAAGAATAAATTATAACAATAGAACGAGATGAGTACTAAATGCTGTCATTTAAGAAGGTCTTCTGTCAGATTGGATTAAGATGGCTGAATAGAAGGACTGGAGCTCAACTTCTCTCCCAAATAACAGCAAAAATACGACCAAATGGTGAGCAACCTTCAACCAAATGGACTGTAAACTTCCAAAAAAGATACTCTGCTCCAAAAGACAAAGCGGAGACCACATCAAGAGGTAGGAGGGGCAATTATGCGATAAAAGCAACCCCATACCTCCCAGGTGGGAAGCCCCACAGACTGGAAAGTAACTGCATCACAGAGACTCAGCTACAGGACTGAGAGTTCTGAGCCTCACGTCAAATCCCCACGCCTGGGGATCGGGCACAGGGAGAAAGAGCCCCCGGAGCATCTGGCATTGAAAGCCAGCGGGGCTTGTGTGCAGGAGCTCCACAGGACTGGGGGAAACAGAGACCCCACTCTTGAAAGGCACACACAGACTTTCACGTGCACTGGGTCCCAGGGCAAAGCAGTCTCCATAGGAATCCCGGTGAAACCTGACTGCAATTCCTGGAGGATATCCTGGGAAAACAGGGGTGACGGTGCCTTGTTGTGGGGGAAGGGCATTGGAGGTGAAGCTCTCAGGGACATTCATCAGCCTGCATTTTTCTGGAGGTGGCCATTTCTGGGAAAATCTGGTCCCTCCCATCAGCACTAAGAAGGCCCAGGCGAAAGAACAATTCAGGTGGGACCTCAGCCCCACCCATCAGTAAACAGGCTGCCTAAAGACCCCTCAGGCACACAGCCAACCTCTAATCTCATCCAGAGACAAAGCCCCATCCATCAGAGGGATAGGAATCAACCCCACCTATCAGTGAGCAGGCATCAGGCCCTCCCATCAGGAAGCCTACAGCAAGCCCCCTCCATACCAACTTTAGCCACAGAGGTGGGAAACAACTGAACTAAGAGAGGCTACAACTCTATTGTTCACACAAAGGTCACCACACCAAAAACCTACAAAAATGAAAGACAGGATACTCTAACTCAGATCAGGGAGAAAGAGAAAAGCCCAGAAAAACAGCTCAGTGATGAGGAGATTATCAGCCTCCCAGAAAGAGACTTTAGACAGTTGATGCTGAAGATGATGCAAGGCATTGGAAATAGACTGGAGGCAAAGACTGATAATTTACTGGAAACACTGAACAAAGAAATACAAGATGTAAAAATCAAACAAGAAGAGATGCAAAATACAATAACTGAAATAAAAAATTCCTTAGAAGCAGCCAGCAGTAGAATACAGGAGGCAGAAGAACGAATCAGTGAGGTGGAGGACAGATTAGTGGAAATCACTAATGCGGAAGAGAAAAGAGATAAAAGATTGAAAGGAAATGAGCAGAGTCTCAGAGAACTCTGGCATATGTTAAACACACCAACATCCGTATTAAAGGGGTGCCAGAGAGAGAAGGGGACAGAAAAAATATTCGAGGAGATTGTAGTCGAAAACTTTCCTAATATGGAGGGGGTGTGGAGAAAAGGGAACCCTCCTGCACTGTTGGTGGGAATGAAAGCTGGTGCAGCCACTATGGAAGACAGTGTGGAGGTACCTTAGAAAACTCTACATAGAATTACCATATGACCCAGCAATCCCACTCTTGGGAATATATCCAGACAAAAATTTCCTGGAGAAAGACACTTGCACACGCATGTTCACTGCAGCACTATTCACAATAGCCAAGACATGGAAACAACCCGAATGTCCATCTACAGATGACTGGATTAGGAAGATGTGGTATATATACACGATGGAATACTATTCAGCCATAAAAAGGATAAAATAATGTCATTCGCAGCAACATGGATGGAATTAGAGACCCTCATACTGAGT